>JAFVLL020016690.1:0-12494 GCA_021397915.2 Tor tambroides
ATCCCCTCTAAATTCTGTGACAACAGGATCGTGTCCTCCAAGGTAACTTCTGGTATTTGTTATACTTCACCTCGTCACGAATCTGAAAGCACGAGCTGCGCCGTTGCTTAACCTCACCTCAGTGTAATCAGATTTTTACAGAATAACAGCATTAGTGGTTTGCTAGCTCCCTACAAGAGCCTGTTTGTAATTTTCCTTAGCTTGTAATTACCAAGTGTTGTTTAATACCATGGCAACTGCACCGCAGCGTTAACACACAAGAGATGTGTGTTAGCAGCAGCATGTGGGGAGTACGGCTGCAACACGCTTGTCTCGAGCCCTGGTGTTCAGCCACCTGTTCCTCCAGGTGTGAAGAGACTGTTGGGACCCTCCTACTGCGTTTGAACTTAGAAATTCCTTTCCATTTTCTCTTTTTTCCTCTGCTCTTTCGTAATTCGCTCTTCGCAAACTGCAGTAAATCTTACCACCCCCCTTCCACCCCACGAAACTCCCTAATTTGCCTGTCAGAGCAGTGCTTGAGATCTGGCTGATAAATACATAGTTGCAATTAACGCTCAAGTGTTCGGGGTGGTTGACTCTGCCCCCCTTAATCTTGTGGGACTTCCTGAATCTCTTCATTCAGTCGATAGATGAGGAGTGTTTTAAGATACGAAAGGAAGAAACAAGGGAGTAAGAAGTAATAGATTTATCAGACCTGTGGCCATGCTGTGGTATCCAGTGATCAATTCCTCTCTGGCATGAGGCTCTAAACACACTTTAATTACCTGCACTGAGATGTTTACACTTCTCTATGCATCTGCTTTGCATCTTCCCCCTTCAAACTCAGCATAACCTTTTCTCCGTGGTATCCCTTGGATCCCGTTTTTCCTCTAAAAGAGGTCCAGAACTGCCACATCTTCTCGAGTTCACCTCAGTATAACATCTGCTCTGTTAGAAATGATGATGTATTCCCTTTTATCTTATCGCAGGTGCCCCAAACTGCCCTCTCTCACTTTGCTCACCCATGGTGATCCATTATTTAGCAGTGATGGTTATATTAGGTGGCAATAGCTGTCCACATTCCAGTTATTTTTCTGTCTCTTTTTCTCTCTCTATCTCCTCTCCTACATTATCTAGTCAGTATTTGCATTTATTTTCAGATGTATTGCTGAGTTTTTGGCTTATTGGATATTTGAAATTCAAGCAAATTATACTTCTGCCAAAAAAGTGCAGTTTTCAATGTATTATCTTTTATGAAATGATACAGCTTACTACATTTTTTAATCTGTGTTTTTACAATCTTACACATGTATTTCTGTTAAATATAAATTTAGAGTATATTATATATTTAAATAAATAAATATATATATAAAAATGGTAAAGTCACAGCATCAAAATATAAAACACTTTCTTGTTTGCATTAGATTCAGCCTTATTTAATGTGAACTGTTATTCGTGAGCTAGTGCGCTTCTGCCGTTGTGTTCATTTCCTAAAAGAGAACTGAATAAATAGCGAGCCACTGCCAAACGGATCATGTGGCAGGTTCCCCTTTCTGGGGTTCTCCGAACGAAGGCGATAAGTCGCTAATCCAAATCAATGTAATACCTGCTGGCCCAGAGAGCTGCCGCCCGGTCACACACATCAGAGAGCTCCGGAGCTATTGAAGTCGTCTCAGCTCCCTCTCCCAGAAAAGCACAAACACAGGAAATGATGAATATTGAATGCATTTAATCCTTCCTCCCGCTTTTCATCAGGATGTGGGTTTAGACTCACATTGCTGTAAATGAATAGTTCACTTAAAAATAAAAAAATTCTGTATGATTTTGTAGAAAGTCCATTCTGTCCATATAATGAAAATGAATTGAAACTGCGACTGACAAGCTTCAGAGATGACAAAAAAACACCTTAAAATTAATAGACATAATTTGTGTGCAATATCATGAGTCTGCTGAAGCCATTTAATAGCTTTTTGTGAAGCAAGTATAAACAATGGCACAATTTCCATTTTTGGATTTTTTTTTTCTTTAAAACCCTTTTTACAACTTTTAAATAAAGTAATTGACAGCTTGTTGGTTTTTTAACTTGTTACTGTTTAACACTTTTTATTGTTGTTTTTTCTCACTTCCTTAGTACACAGTGTGGAACTTCCTGCCAAAGAACCTATTCGAGCAGTTTAGAAGAATTGCTAATTTTTACTTCCTCATCATATTCTTGGTGCAGGTAAGTGAGTGCATTTGATCAGTCATAAGCGTTTGCCATCCCCAGAGAGACGAACTGTGTGTGTGTGTGTGTGTGTGTGTGTGTGTGTGTGAGTGAGTGTGTGAGAGAGGATACAAGTGTGTTTATGTGTGACTCATAGCCTAGCTGGTTCTGCCCCGTGCTGATCTGATTTCATTGGACCTGTGATAATGGCAGAGAGAGACAGCGAGATGGGGAAGCCTCTGCTCTGCTCCATAAAAGCACATGAAGACAACCTTAGTTAAACTAGCGAGTGGAACTGTGTAAACAGCTGATGCCGTTTAAACAAGTGTGTCTATTTAATAAAGGGTAGTGGTGGATTGCTGAAGAGCATATGGTCTTGTTGCTGTCAGGTACATGAGGAGTGTGAAATGAAAGGCACAATTTGACTCAGGAGCATTTTTTTTTTAAATGTGTGAGATTGAGCTAATGATTTATGTGGTTATGATTGTGTCCAAACTTGCAAATGCTGCGATCTCAGGCAGTATATGGGGTTAAGGCAGCATCAAGGCAATATTGTTCAAAGGTTTGGGCTGAGTATAAATTTTAATGGTTTTGAAAGAAGTCTCTTATGCTCACCAAGGCTACATCTGTTTAATTTAACAATACAGTAAAATTTAGAAATATCAGTTATTGCAATTAAAAATAACTTTTATATTTTAATATATTTCCTGTGATGGCAAAGCTGAATTTTCAGCAGCATTACTCCAGTCTTCAGTTTCACATGATCCTTCAGAAATCATACTAATATGCTGATTTGCTGCTCAAAATATTTCTTATTATTATCAGTGTTGAAAACAGTTGTGCTGCTTAATGTTTTTGTAAAAACCATTATATATTTTCAGGGTTCTTTGAATAGACGGTTCAAAAGAACAGCATTTATTTAAAATAGAAATCTTTTGTAACATTATAAATGTTCAGTGTCACTTTGGATCAATTTAATGCATCTTTACTAAATAAAAGTATTATTTTCTTTCAAAAAAATTCTTACTGACCCCAAACTTGAATGTGATCATATAGGACTATGCACTGCAAAATACAACTTTTGACCATTTTTGCTGGCTGCCTATGCAAAAACAAACTGACAAGTATAGGCTTATTCTCGAATGTGTGAACGTATAAGCTAATTCTTTTAATGAATCTTCAAAAAGACTTTCAGACTCATGTTTGAAATATGAATTGGCGGTTGTCTGAAAATATAAAAAAGCATCTGACAGATCTTTTGAAATCAGAAAATTCATAGATAATGTTTGAATTTAATTCAGGATCCAGATTCTCACTAAAATAAGCATTGTATATTATATGAATTAAATGTTATACATCATACAGATTTGACATTATGTGCTTAATGTGACTGAAAAAGATGCCGCCTTAGTCGCTGACTAACTAAAGGCATGTTCATTCTATTTTGTCCTCAGCCTATACGTGTGCTTCTCACAGTACATCTAATGTGCATCCATGTTGTGACGTGATCTGTGCGCGTGTGTGTGAGTGAGAGAGAGAGAGATCCCCAGGTGTTTGCCCGGTTCTGGCATGCGTCTGGCGTGCCTCTACTAATCCTGCTTTTCTCTGGAGGGGCTCCTTATCCTCTCTGACTGGCTCTCCCCACGCAGCCCACTATTATAACAGCACGAGGGAGACACACACGCATGCCTGTCACACAAGAACTGCGCTTAAATCACCAGCCTCCAAATAGATCCGCATGATTCTCCTGAGGCCCATTGCGAACGCACCATCGTCTTACGCCCATTTCTGTCTCCCCATGCCATTTTTCTATTCCTCATTTCTTTGTTCTCCCCCTTCTCTCTCTCCCTTTCTCCCTTTCCCTGTACGCCTCTGCAGCACAGCACTGCTGACGTCAGCAGCCAGGAAGCCCTCTGTAGTTCTTTTGAGCCACAAATAGACACTGACTGATAAAAAAGCACCAGTACGCTAAAAATAGCACTGCGTGCTTTTGCCGGGGTCCTGATGGGAAAAGAGAGATGGGAGGAGAGGAGAACAGAAGGAGGGGAGGAGTCAAGGGGGATCTCTGTCTCTCACACGCACATTTTGACACACATTCTGCTGGAATGTTCTAAATACCTGTGTGTGTGTGTGTGTGAAGGCAGATGAGGGATTGCGCTAACAAGCAGTCAGTGTTCAGCCGAGTGGAAGTGTGCGTAACCATAAAAAGGAAATTAGTGCGTAATGTTGTGAAATAAGAGGATGTTTTTGGCGCATATATCTTAGTCAGAGTAGACGAATGTGAGGGATGGAAGGAAGTACATACAGCGTGCACAGTATGAGTCACTGATTCTTTATTTTGAACTATTCAGAATGTTAATTTTAAATGAGTTATTAATAATTCTAGTTATTTAAAAGCATGTGCAGGGTCAAACATGATGCATCTAAATGTTGTGCCACACTGTAATGCTACAAAAACGGAACAAAGGCGCATCTGCAGTGGCATCTGTTATAAAAAAAAAACTCTAGTTTTACCGCAGGACTCAGATTTTACAATAGACCTAAAGTAGTGACCCAACAACCAAAATCTTTTACCATACAAAAATGTCCTTAATGCATTATTTTTAGTACTGTCAAACGATTAATCGTGATTAATCTCATCCAAAATAAAAGTTTTTGTTTACATAATGTGTATGTACTGTGTATATTTATTATGTATATATAAATCCACACACATACAGTATATATCTTGAAAATATTTACATGTGTATAAATTTATATTCACATCATTTATATTTTATATATGTATGTATGTATGTATGTATGTATATATATATATATATATATATATATATATATATATATAACACAACATTTTTTCTTAAATATATAAATGCATGTGTGTATTTCTACCTGGTCTCATGGCATAAACGTACCTGGGGGCACTTTTTAGCGAGACGCGAAATACGTACCAGTAAGTACATATCGCTGTTTCCAAAAGAAATGATCACTAGAGGCAGTAAAACTCTGACACCTTTTATTCCTTTTCACACAAATTTACAGTTTCGATTAATAAAGCGTAATTTTACAGCACAATTACTTGAAGAATATCATGTTATGACTTCAAAACAATATTAATATCCTGGGAGATTTGAAAACTGATGCTTTTGAACGTTAGCATCACACACATCCAGCTTCATATCTATAGGTTTGTTAGGTAGCTCACGGAGTATGGAGACGTACTTGAGAGGTGAGGAGCTCCGGTTCAAATCCCGTGTAACTACGGTTTGACAAAACAGTTCAAATCTGCATATAAGAAACTTCAGATAGCATGGTTGCATCAACAAATGTGTTTTTATATCAGTTTTGCATTTGTCAACACTATCAGGTAGGTTTAGGGTTGGGTTTGGTGTAGGGCATACTTCTCACTGAGGACAACTGAGGACTCGTATGCAGCTATTACAGAAGATTCAAACACTCACTGATGCTCCAGAAGGAAAAACCATGCATTAATAGCCGGGGGTGAAACTTTTTGAATTTGAAGATCGGGGTAAATTTAACTTATTTTGTCTTCTGGGAAACATGTAACTATCTTCTACAGCTTCTGAAGGGCAGTACTAAATGAAAAAAAATATGATATATAAGCAAAATAAGATAAATGTATATGTCTCCATTCTGTTCAAAAGTTTTCACCCCCCAGCTCTTAATGCATGGTTTCTCCTTCTGGAGCATCAGTGAGTGTTTGAATCTTCTGTAATAGCTGCATACGAGTCCCTCAGTCGTCCTCAGTGAGAAAAGATGGATCTCAAAATCATACAGTCATTGTTGGAAAGAGTTCAAATACACAAAAATGCTGGAAAACCACAGAATTTGTGGGAGCTGAAGGATTTTTCTGAAGAACAGCAGACAGTTTAACTGTTCAGGACAAACAAGAGACTCATGAACAACTATCACTAAACAAAAAACCACAGCTGTGGATCATTCAGCGAACAACACAGTATTAAGAATCAAGGGGATGTAAACTTTTGAAAGGGGTAAAATTTTCTCTTGTGGACTATATGTAAACATCTTTTATGTGAAACATCTTCTTCAGGTCAGTACTAAATAAACAATAACATGCATTCTGTATGATCCCTCTTATTTTGGTAAAATAATTAACATTTTGCAGATTCTGAAAGGGGGATGTAAACTTTTGAGCTCAACTGTACATATAATCCAGACCGAGCTACTCGGATAATACAGTGAGAACTAGTCACAGCAATCGACGCGTTAATGGCATCAGATCTGCAGATGGTGATTAGAATGTGTTTGAGGCACTTAAACAAGTAAAATAGATATTCACTGCAACATTTTTTATTATTTTTATTTAACAATATTCTGCTTTCATCAAGCACTGAGGTTATTACTGTGGTATCAACTATTCTGGTAACACTTTAATATAGGGTTTAGTTTAATCATTTAATCATATATAATTACTTATTAATCTTAATAAGTAATTAACATTGATTCCTACATGCACTCATATATATTTAAGATTTCAAGTTTTATCCTTAATGTAACCAGTGTTGTTAATGTTCACTAAATCTATTAAAAAATAGGCTGAAATAAAATAAAATATTAATTTTAAAAAACTTAAAAATTAGAACTGTTGCCTTGGTAACTAAATAAATGTAAGATTAAGATGAAGTAGAAATATATATTTTTATATACGTTTTACATTAATACATTTAATTTATGTATTTTATTTTAATTTATGATTTTAATTTATCTGTTTATTTAATTTTATTTCATTTTTATTTATTTTATGATTTTCATTCATTTTATTTATTTGATTATTTTATCAGTGTATTTCATTCTATTTTTCATTTGAAGATAAATAGAAATATTTAAAGAAAATTAATAAGAAACAAAAGCATATTAAAAGTACTAAAACATAATTTACATTTATTTATTTGATTAATTTATAGTTTATTTTATTAGTTTATTTCATTGTATTTATCTTTATTTTACTTAATTTGCATTTATTTGATTAATTTATGACTGCATTTGATCTCTTTTTAACTTTATTTCATTTTAAGCTAAATATTTAAAGAAAACTAATAAAAACAACAAAAGCACACAAAATTATTAAATTGTAAACTAAAATAAAATAAAATAAATAAAAGCTACTTCAAAATTGCAATGAAAAAAAAAAAATTAAAAAACTTCTGTAACTATACGCCTGTAATTTTCTCTGTACCATGCCTTGGCCAGACTCTAAGAAATCAGCCCTTGGCACACATCTCGTACCACATGGTCCAGCGAAGAGTTAATTGCAGCATATCGTTAGGTATGGGATTCCTCAGAAATGGAATCTACACTACACAATGCCAGTTCTCTGGCATAACAAAACAACACATTCTCTCAGACAGGCTGCAGACGTGCTGAGTGCAAGTGGAAAAAGGATAAACTGCAGGTTTCATATGAGATTATTACTATGTTCCAGAAGGCAGCTAAGGCTGCTAAGTGCAAATACTTTGCCATTGACTCTGTACTAAATCCTCCTGTTAAACTTTTCCCTGAGCCCTCTGTTTCCCTCTGTGAAAGTTTTGGAAAGTTTTTCACAAACAAGGTCATGGCTATTATCTCAGATGGCTCATACTGGTTATACTCTGTCTTACACTCCTCCACACGTCTGTGTTTGAGCCACTTTACATAGCACTGAATCTGCTCTTTTAAAAGTCTTAAATGACATATTTCTCATGACAGATTCAGGGAAACCCATGGCTCTCGTTATGTCACTCCTGGAGTAAGCATTCTTATGTCACTCCTGGAGTCTTGTGTGGGACTTTGTGGTACTGTTTTACAGTGGTTTCACTCTTATTTGTCAAATAGATGTTTTATTGTTTGTTTTGGGCATTAATCATCTACTAACATTCTTCTCGGTTGTGGTGTTCAGCAAGGTTCAGTCCTTGGACCTGTGTTGTTTTCCCTGTATTTGCTCCCCTTGGCTTCTGTTTTTGAAAAATATAGTGTCTCTTTTCATCTACATGCTGATGATAGCCAGCTCTATCTTCGCTTAAAGTGCAATAATAAATACTCTCTTCAGCCACTGTTAGATTGCCTAAACAAACTTAAGTCATGGCTTTCAAGCATTCTTAACACTTACATGAAAATAATTTTTGGAAACGTAAGGAAAACGGTGCTTTTGATTTTGATCTTAGCCCCATATAATACACAGTGAGCCATGAATTTGGGCATCAAGGGCCCTATGATTTCCACGATGTTTAAAATGCAAACGGAATCACAGAATCAGGTCATAAAAACGGAATTTATTGTATAACGTGTAATGTCCCGAAATTTGCCAAATTTTGGATGAATACATAAAAAGTAGGTGAGTACATTTAAATGAAAACATGATATGAACTAATGTTTGAATATTAAACACTTATAACAGTTCAATCTAATAACGATAAAGAGGCAAAGCTTCATTTCCTCATAATTTTCTCAACAGAAACTCCTCTCGTTTTCCTGCAGCGTCTGAACTAAACGTTCAAGTGTGAGCAAACTCACCCAGATGTGCTATTGAAAATGAAACCCGACGTCTCAGCAGCTGGAAGAAAAACAATCAGCTCACGAGTGACGGATATGTGCTTCCTTTCAGAGTGGCTTACATCAGCCTGCGCTTTAATCGCTTTTCTGAGATTGATTTCTCTGATTAAACGAGGATGATCTTCTGCTTGAGTGTCGATGAAGTGTTATGAATGATAATCACGCACGTGTGCAGCAGCAGAAACCTGCGTTATGTAACAGTGCTGGGTCGTAACTGATTACATGTAATCTGGATTACGTAATCAGAGTACTTGCAATTAGATTATAATACATTTTTAAATGCTCATAATCAGATTACAGTTACTTTTTATGGATTACATGATTACACATTCACACAATGGCAGTAAATTATATATTATATATATATTATATAAAAACTATATATAGTTTGTTATACTGTATATATTTTTTCTTTCAAAGATTCCTTTCTAAAAAAACACTACCGTGTGTCATACATTTAGCTTTGACTAATGGTCATGTACACTGTAAAAAATGACCGTGATTTTAACGGTAAAAAACTGTGAAAATGCTACAGTAAAAACCTGTTAAATGGTTAACGGTAAGTTCCTGTAAAATTTACAGGGGAAACCTGTAAACTGACGTTCCCAGAATTCCCTGCGTTGCATTTCAAATTTTGTTTGAATTTGATGTTTTTTATTTGAAACTTAGTTTTTTCTTATCAGTTATGTTTATTAGGGTTGTATGTTACATCTAATGTTGTTAAATTATTGCATATTTCAGTTTAATGAGTCTCACCATGATGGTGTTTAGTGCTTGTGTGAATGACACTGTGCACCTTCTATATACGTTATTATTTAAAAGCTGCTTGTGATGGGCTTTGGTTCATCATGTGACTTTCTCATCACCACCTGCTTTTGGTGGTTATCAGTGTATTTCAAAGCTACAAAACAGATTTCAGTACTTTAATATGTTGGTATATTAACATTATATCAGCTAATGAAATTACAGTATTTAACTGTAAATTTAAGTTAAAACTGTAAAATGTTGTTACCGTATTTTTTTACGGTAGAATTCCGGCAACCACAGCTGCCGGTTTCTTACCGTAAATTTTACGGAATTTTTTTTTTTTTTACAGTGTACATGTCATCGCATCATGCTTCTGAATTTGAGGGGGAAAAGCACCTCTGAAGCAATTAAACCATGTATGAAAACTACTTATGCAAGTTACTAAACACAGGTGATGTGTAGCTGTGAAACACTATGGGCTGTAATATGCATCTGGTGCAATGCAGTGCCAGGCATGACGCAGGTGTATTTTGCTAGTTTCAGCCTGACACAGTTATCATTTTCACGTCCAGTGCCACGTTGTTTAAATAGCAAATGCATTTGCGCCCATTTGTGCGCTCATAGGCATGCTGGTCTGAAAACAAAGTGTGTTTAGAAGTAACCTTTGTGCGCAGCCAGCCTTATACTCTCCTAGGTTCACAAAACTGTCGTCCATAAAATGCGTTGCACAAATTCGAACATTTGGGTTGTGCTGTTCTGTTGTAAACAAATCTTAACAACGGTTCCTAATTGCATCTACTTTCGGAAGGCCAAATAAAGTGATTTTGCTTTGGCATAGAAACGCACAGCGTCTCCCTGATACAGCTGCATCAACACTACTGCAGTTACTGAAACCACGCCTTCTTTCTTTGCGTGCATATTTGGGCGGCATTACGCAAATATTTCCACATCGTGACATAGACATATGGGGCGTGTTTGAATGAGGCGTTTTAGCCCGGTCTGGATCAGCCTTCTCTTTTAGATAGAATAAACCCTTTTGTGGGAGACTTTGAGCGTTGTAACTCTGCAGATCTTATACATGCACAAACAGCTACATAACACACTAAAGAAAAGGAAAACGAGAAATCACATCATATGACCCATTTAAAAAGCTGCCACTCATTTCAGTTTATCGCGATCTCAGAAAATTTCACTATAATCAATCAATCTGTCAACACGGCACAATTAATCTCTTATTTACATCACCTCTACACCAAGAACACTCGCGTTCTGAGCAGTGAGTGAATTCTGACTCACTAAAACTCCTCTGATTGGCCACTGCGTTATAGAAATCAACATATATGTCTCTGATTTGCTACAATGTACAACGCTGCAAAAACAGAGCGCAAACACAAATACACATTTGATTCTGAGCTGAGGCGGCTGCCGGTTACTTTCGTTTAGTTGTTTATGTTTATTTAGTTGCTTCTTTCCTGAGTTTTGAACTTGGTTGCATACATATGTTTTCGTTAAATCATCCTGGCAACCCATTTTTTGAGTCTCGCAACCCAGGGATTGAAAACCACTGCTTTAGACCATACACTTTGATCGTTAAAATAGGGCCCAAAGTTTTCTAATTTTTTTGCCTTTTTATATCAATACGGTGCATTTAATGGTAAGTTTAAAACAAGTTAGGCAAAAAGTAATCTAAAAAGCAATCGGAATACTTTACCTAAAATGAGAAACCCAGATTACATTATGTAACTAATCAGGAATATAATTTGTAAGTACTCTGGCTATAGGTAACTATAGCAGGTTAAAGTTGGGAGGACTTTATCAGGCCATTTGAAGGAAGTAACCAAACCCTGTGAGTGTTTTACACCTCCTGCCTAGCTGATGAGACATGTGAGGAATGGCTGATAGGAGGTTTCCTGAAGATGGACGTGTGTTGAGTTTCAGGGTGTGTTTGCTCTTCAGGAAGATTAACAGATTAACAGAGGAAGTGCATCAAAGAAGCAACCAACGTCTTAATACGTCTACAGCCATGAGACTTCCTGAGGAAGAGACGGGAATCATGCGCTCGACTCCATAAAGGTGTTTGCAATGCATTTCATTGCCTTATAAACTCTTGTATGTTCTTGTGAATAACTGCAACCTCAGGTAAAACACATTATAGCACTCACATACACATAGTTACGCTTTAAAAGTGTATAGTGCATGATCTACACCCAGTTTTGTGTTTTAAGGCATTATAATTTGCTGGTGTAACATCAAATATATGTGCATTATGAAGTATTAAAACTGTGGTTAGAGTTATAAATAAATGATTAATTGTTAAATAAAACATGTTCTAAAACTAATTTAATGTCCTATATTACATGTTTTAATGCATTAAACTCTATACTTCATAGTACTATAATATAATATAATATGTAATATAATATGTAAAATTATGTTTACTCCATTATACTCTTTAAAATTCATAACCATGTTCAGGTATACTATAATGCTATATAATATAGTAAAATATATAATATAGTATACTATAATACTATATTGTAATATAATTTGTAGTATAGCCTATAGTAATATATATAATATTATTAAATCAAGGATATGATAATAAATTGAAAGATAAGGCACTACAATATGTAAAATTGACATTTATAAGCAATTTCATATGCTGTATTATTTTTGTATTTTAATGCATTATTCTCCTTAAAAACTGTAACCATGAATAAGTAGTATAATGTAATATAATATGGATATAATATAATTTTTTTATTGCTGTCAAACGATTAATCGTGATTAATCACATCCAAAATAAAAGTTTTTGTTTACATAATATATGTGTGTGTGCTGTGTATATTTATTATGTATATATAAATACACACTCATAGAGTATATATTTTGAAAATATATACATGTATATATTTATAGAATTTATATTATATATAAATATATTTAATATACAAATATAACACATTTTTCTTATATATATATATATATATATATA
>JAFVLL020016692.1:0-12561 GCA_021397915.2 Tor tambroides
ACTATGGCCATGGATGGCATGGAGGTCTCTCATTAAGTCCCTCTTACTGTATTAACATATTTGTCTCCAGCTTTTTTCTTGTCCCTCATTTTTGCCATCCAATGTTTTATTTTTGTCAGGTGGTGATTCTGGATGTTCGTGTGCCATGCACTCCTGTGGCTCGTCTCAATAATCATCGTGCCTGTGTGAACGGCATTGCATGGGCGCCCCACTCCTCCTGTCACATATGTACAGCAGGTTAGAAACCAGCCCAGTTGCATACACATGCACAAACACACACAACATATCTATGTATCTATATATGTGTGTATATATATAAATATATATACTCACTATGTTGTCCAAATGAAGTCCTTAGCAATGCATATTACTAATCAAAAATGAAGTTTTGACATTTACACTTGGAAATTTACAAAATATCTTCATGGACCATGATCTTTACTTAATACCTTAATGATTTTTGGCATAAAAGAAAAATCAATAATTTTGACCGATACTATGTATTGTTGTCTATTGCTACAAATAAACTTGTGCTACTTATGACTGGTTTTGTGGGCCAGGGTCACATATTCAATTGAGCATTTACTAATATATTATCTAAATCAAACATTAACTTACACATAAACATGCATTAAATAGTTTATGCATGCAATAGTTTTGAATTCTTAAATGGTCCAGTTGTGTGAGTTCTGTTTTCGTTTGGTCAGTATTAGACTATAGCAGCAGTGACAGTGCCGTTTCATACAAGTCTTCTTTACTTGGCCCCCTTTTCTTTTAAATCCCACTGTAGCGGACGATCACCAGGCTCTGATCTGGGACATCCAGCAGATGCCGCGGGCCATCGAGGACCCCATCCTGGCTTACACAGCCGAGGGAGAGATCAATAATGTGCAGTGGGCCTCCACTCAGCCCGACTGGATTGCCATTTGCTACAACAACTGTCTGGAGATCCTGCGGGTGTAGAGCCAAGGCTTAAAGCGCCTTTGTGCCTCCTACAGGCAGCATTGCTGGAAGAGAGTCTTTCATGGAGCAGAGACTTGTTTTCTAAAGTTCCTGAGGTCTGGGGCTTTCAAGCAGGAAACTGTATGAACGGGCCAATGGGAACAACAGTCTGAACAATGTGTGTGCAAATTTTGTCTGGGAGAATGAAGACGTGTGAATGAGTATCTGTGTTTCTGCACAATATATTATATTTGTCTGTTTTCCTACTTGCCGGTATCCCAGAGTCCTCACAATGGGATCTTAAACACAACTGTAATTACTATGATTGCATGGCCATTTGTGTAAGGAAAGATAATTCTGTTTGACCAGTAAAAAACATTTTTGAAAACTAGGATCAGAAAGATGTGAAATTGCCAACATGGACAATATAAAACTACCATTTTATTAAGATGTAATTACTTACTTCAAAGATTAATACAATTTTAAAGGTCCTCTAAACTTCAGATCCAGTTTTTTCGTTTCAGAAAGGTGCCATTTTTTTGTATCCTTGGAAATTGTTAAATACCGGATAGTATGGAGATAAAATGCTTGACATCACCGCAAAACGTTCATAATTGTTCCTCAGACATGCTCACGACTCACATAGCGGTTAGTTGCGCTGTTGAAATCAATGTCTTTTTCATTTAAAGATGCATTACTGAGATTTCCCGTAATATTTTTCCCCATGTTATTTTTCATTAAAAAGAAGCTAGTCCCCTTTCAGCATGCTTGTGCTCGAAGTGAAATGTGTACTGTATACATATATAAATATTATGTACAAGGTAGGACAAAAGTGTCACTTTTCCAGAATAACTTTGCATTGCGAGTCATTTGGTCGGTCCATGAAACTGTTCTGTTGTTACGCAAATATGATGTAGTAGTAACGCCACACTTTTCGGTCGAATCAAAAGTGAATTTGCAAGGCTGTGTGGGATCCTCATCCTCACCTCACACTCTTAGATGGAGTGTGTGTTTAAATGTAAGTAGTTCTGTGTGTGTGTCCAGCCATGATGCTTTTCTATTAATAAACTCAATAAACTCTTGTTCTTTCATAAAGCGTTCTATGTTAATTAATCATGTAAAGGCCAGTCAACTCATTTTTATGGATGTACAATGTATCAAGGCAAAACTGGTTATTGGCTGAAATTAGAGATTATGTTATCGGTTAGATATTGGATATTTAATTCTGCATGCTCATTTCCTTTATTTCTGTGTTCTGATTAAATCTGCCATCATCTAATGCTCACTACTAAGTTTATTTTTAAAAACACTTTAAGAACACCATTAAATGTAAAATTTCGCACATTTCTAAATGAATAGCCGTTTTTATACTACATATTTTAATATTAGCTAGTTATCATTTATAACCAGAGATGCTATCGCTGAAAAATTCTATAATAGTATATAAAAATACTAAAATAACACTGCTTGTAACATTAAAATAGTTATTAGCTTGTTAGTATTGAGCATTTTAATATCAGCGCATCCCTAGTGAAAGTAAAAAATGATGAAAAAGAGTCCAAGAATATTGATATCTTAAACCCAGCGCAACATCAGTACTCCTTTATAAATAATATTTAATCTAAAAAATAATAATAATAATTGCTTTTGGAAACCTTCACAGTCCAATAAAGGTTTCCAATCATTTTACATACATTCATCTGCTTACACTGCAGAGGTAAAACAAACTTTACACTGATTTTATCTCAAAAAGTGATTTACAAAAAAACAGTCCTTCACTTTCTCCAATCAGAACGTCAAGATTGAGTAGTCTTCTCTTTCAAATTCAGTGATCACATTTCCAAAAGATCACACATCTTAACACAAACACACACACACACACACACACAGAGTCACACCACCCATCAGCAGTTAAAATAACCACTTCAGTATGAAATATCATTTCATAACCCTGAATTCATGCCTATTTGGTAACTATGAATCCAAATATACAAAGCTTGATTTTTGTGCCAGTCATTGTCATTTGATGTAGTAGGCTAATACATTAGATTTGGGTCAAACACCTAACCTGACACAAAAATATATATATATTTATAATAGTATATAATTAGAAAATCTATACACTGAAAAGAAAATTTTGCACATTTGCAATATCAGTACACACAAGCAATTCATTATACATTGAAAGCCCAAAGTATACTGTATGTGTCATTTCCTCTGAATCTCAGCGGACGTAAGAAGACAAGATGAGGTTTAGTATGTAATTACAAATCTCAAACAGACAGACAAAAATGTACAATTATTACATGATTACAGGTGATCATAATGTAGAATCTTCTCTTTGACTCTGGCTTTGTCTTTATTGCCCACTGTGCTTCTCTTCATATTCAATAACACAAAAGTCGAGAGGTGTTACCAAATACTCTCGCATCAGAGGAAAAAATCCTGCTCTGAATGAGAAGGGATATGAGACAAAACACGTCAGAGATTCAGAGAAATCTACAGTCACCGGTTTCTCTACTGGACGCCCTTTTAACTAAGTAACATGAATACATTTATTGCAGAAGTGCAATATTGAGCTGTTTGAAAAGAGAAAGCACATATGCGTCTCGGAACGGACAGTAGTCTGTTTTTGGCCTCTAGCTTCCAGGTAAGACTGGATCGGACACGTGCCTCTGGATTTCTGCCGATCCCTCCAGCGTGCTCGGACTCTCCAGACTGTCCGGGAGCGAAGGGAAGCGCAGGCTTCTACACAGCAGTCCGGGGGGCTGTTGATGAGGCTCTCCGGGGGGATTCAGTCCTGTGGGCACAGCCAGCTCTGTCTCTGGGGACATGGACATGGTGTCATTAGAGGCAACTGTTAGATGGATCCCACTGGACAAAGAGTCTGGAGACTTCTCCTTGAAGCTGTCCAAGTCAGAGCTCTGTGGATAAAACAGACATGCAACATGCTCACTACAAAGATTCATCTAGACTGCTGATAATGAAAGAACACAGAGATCAGTCGTTGTTGGTGACAATCACTATATTACCGATTGTCAGTTTACTCGTCGCCATCTTGGTAACACTAGTCATGCAAGTAAAGCTCCTATCTACTTCAACACGAAAATTGGAAATCTCCCAAAAAAAGTCTTCTCTACAAAACTCTTTTGTTCAGCAGGGGTTTTCATAGTGGGGTCTCTAGACTCCCATGGGCTTGCAAGAAAGTGCTAGGGGATCTGCATGAAATTTGAGAGAAAATTAATTTTTAATCACTTTTTTGTAATGTGTGTTTTTTTCACAGCTTTATTAAATGTGTGTAATGTAATATTTACTAAATGTTATCTGTTATTTTTTATTTAAAAAAAATCTAAAAGTTTTTTTTGTTTATTGTTATAGTTATTTTTTGTCAAAAATCATGAAATAATGCATGTAATATAATATAATATACTTCTAAGTATATTTACTAATCTAATATATATGTAATAGTGTATTAATATATGTATATTTTAGTTTAGTATAATATGTTTATTTATATGTATTTATTGTAGCTTTAGTCAAAAGAATAAAAAATCACGAGGATAATTATGACACCTTTATTCTGTTAAAAGCTGAAATATTTGCATATAGTTTTATGAAAAATGAATAGAATAGAATAGACTAGAATAGAAATATGTAATATAGAAATAGAAATATAATAAATATTTCCAAGTTAATCAAGTTACCCTTCAGGTTTATAATTGAGTTTATTAATATATCTATATTTTAATAATTTATCATTTATTTTAGCTTTAGTACTAATGTGACCCTGGACCACAATACTAGTCTTAAGGGTCAATTTCTCGAAATTGAGATTTATACATCATCAATAAATAAGCTTTCCATTGATGTATGGTTTGTTAGGATCGGACAATATTTGGCTGAGATACAACTATTTGAAAATCTGGAATCTGAGGGTGCAAAAAAAAATCAAAATATTGAGAAAATCGCCTTTAAATTTGTCCAAATGAAGTTCGTAGCAATGCATATTACTAATCAAAAATTTAATTTTGATATATTTCTGGTAGTTAATTTACAAAATATCTTCATAGAACATGATCTTTACTTAATATCCAAATGATTTTTGGCATAAAAAGAAAAATCAATGATTTTGACCCATACAATGTATTGTTGGCTATTGCTACAAATATTCCCCAGCGACTTAAGACTGGTTTTGTGGTCCAGGGTCACAAATGACATTTTAAAAGCTAATTTTTTTTAACATTTTGAAAAACATGTTGTGTTTATAGTAACATCTTAGCCTGCTAAGTTCCCCTTGAAAAAGTATTATCATATATTTGAACATGAAAAAGAGATGGAAATACATCCAGCATATTCATTTTTATAGGAGCAGTCTGTTGTGTCCTCCTTATTCACCCTAGTTTTCCTGTAAGAGTGGATTTGTAAATTTTATGTCTAGCTTCCAGTGTCATCCACTTCCAGCTAATTTTAGCCATACGAAACAACTTGTTTTGCTGCTTCATATTGCAAACTGGTGTGTCTTACCATATTATTTTAATGTATTATCATAATTTATGAACACAGTGATTAAGGGATGGATGCATTTGTAACGCAAACAGTTTTAGCGTTTACTGCACTTTGTTATTCTTCTCGTTATTTCCCTACAGTGGCTAATGGACCTGAAGTCCCGCATTCACAGAAAACGGATTATTTCGGCACTGAAAAATAAGGTGGATATTGCTTCTGGAATTATCTACTGTTCATCTATGTAATGTGTGGTTTACAAACCAACGTTCTTCTCTCATTGTTTACATGATAACCTACCTTTCCAGGTGACGAACTGTCATTGATCTGTAAAGATGGCATAGTGCTGTGCGTTGCTGAGGTGTACAGGCTGGTGGGATGAGCGGGGTGGGCCAGCGGTTCAGGGGAAACAGCGCTGTAGGCAGGGGGTACAGGTGCCATCTGCCTCTGCAGCAACTGCAGGATCACATTTATATCAGCTGTCATCCTGGTCTCCAGTCTTTACAGAGAAAGAGAGAGAAAGAGTGGATTTGTACGACAAATGCAGACTTTGCCATTAAAAGCTTGTTTTTTTTTGTCCTCTGGAAATCAGACCTGTTGAGTTGCGACTGCAGCAGCTCCAGACGCGCCTGCAGCTGACTCGATCTGTCCTCAACACAGGGGCTGTGATGGTGGTAGCAGGCCTGCACTGCAGAGGAACGTCTCTGACTCTCTGAGTACTGACTGGCCCTGCGGTCGGGCAAATAGCCGTATAACCCCGACACGTTCAGAGGAGCCGCTGTATGGATGAAGAATGAGTGGAAAGATCAAGAGGAACAGAAAGATACAGAGTAACAGACAAGTTAAAGATGGAGAAAACTAAAATGATTATAAAATATCACAAATATGCAGAAAAAAATAAACAGTAGCTGAACACCAATCCACATACTTCTACCAATTACAAAACGTACATATTGGCAGGCTATGTTAAACTGCATACTTTTAAAGTTGGCATGAAATTGAAATTCATTCTGTGTACTTTTTAAATGCATGTCTTAGATCTTATGTTTATATGTTGACATTGCAATTTTTAATCAAAATGTCATAACTGGATCTTGACAGACTTCTCTTTGGTGATGTATGCTGGATTTTTCCATCATTTAATATGCTTAAACTCCGCCCCTTTCCTCAACATCTTTGTCATGGCATATTATGCAAGAATTGAACACTTGTGGCAGTAAAACATCAACAATCTTAATTTGTTTTCCCACAAATTTTGATTAAGGGGCAGATTATCAATTAATGAAGGTGAAGTTTTCATTTTCGCATGGTTCCTTGCACAATACTATGATATCAGCTGTAAAGGGGAAGTGGTGTGTGGCCAAGTATCGTGACCCATACTCAGAATTTGTCCTCTGCATTTAACCCATCCAAGTGCATGCACACAGTAGTGAACACACACCCAGAGCAGTGGGCAGCCAATGCTGCAAGTGGGCGCTCGGGAGCAGTTGTGTTGGTGCCTTGCTCAAGGGTCTCACCTCAGTCGTGGTATTGAGGGTGGAGAGAGTGCTGGTTATTCACTCCCCCCACCTACAATCCCTGCCGGATCTTTTTAGCGCCACTCACTGGACATTTCACTTAGCTGCTGCGAAATGTCCAAGATATGTAATACCTTTTTGCAAAAAGGTACCCACAGGTGCATATTTTTTATGAACTTGGGCTGATATTATATTCAGCCTACAATGATTCAGGAAGCACCAAACCTAATCCTGTTACCTGTGTACGGATGTGTCCCTCCCAGTGGTCCTCCCATGGCAGAAGCTGTGCTGTTGCCGGAGGGCATGAGGCTGACTGCAGAAGGGGAGTATTCTTGCATCTCTGTCCCTGGCGAGTACATTTCCCCTCGGCCAGATACCAGGGGCTTCATGTCCTCCTCACTGGACAAGGAAGCAGCACTGGTATTGCTGCATAACTCATCCCAGTGTGAGAGCGGTATTGCCCCCCGGTGGTTGCCCACAGGTGAACAGGACTGGGCTGGGTAAGTGTCCATCCCATCTCGGTCCATCCCATCTTAGTGATATAAGAGAGAAGAGAGAGATCAGAATAGTATGTTGTATCATTTTTGTGGCCGTCCTGGACTAGATTGGCACACTTACCAGGTCGATTTCGCTGTAAGGGGTTCCTCCGATGTCTGGGTCGACGGTACCCACAGTCTGAGTCCTCGCTTGGGGTTGCATGCATGATTCTGTCTGCCTGATACACACAAGCTTCAGTAACTCACATAATTACAGAAAACATGTACAGAAACACAAATAATAACTCGCTATTGTCAGAAACACACATTTATTTCCTCAGTATTGTGTGAGTTTGAGTGGCTTACATCTCGAAGGTTGAATGTGATCTCTAGGTTACTCCAGAAGCTGTCGGAGAAATCGGGGTACATGTCCAACACTTCCAGCAGGTCGTCTCTGAGGATCTTGTGCAGGTCACAGTACGTCAGAGCCCTCACGTCCGCACTTGATTTCCCCGGCCTGGCAAATAGACTGATGTGCTCCCCAAAAATATCATTCTTACCTACAGTGGAAACAGAAAGAGAGGCAGGAGTTGGAATTATTAGAGGAGAAATATAGAAAGAATAGCATCACATTTGGGTGCCAAATAGGCTTCATGTAATGCTGAGTATTAATACAACATTCAAAAGAGTTCAACCACTAAGGGGCACTATAAAGCTGCACTTTAGTGTAGCTACTGTATTTTTGGGACCTTACACAGCTGACAGGATGGACCACCCTAGAAAACAGTCAGGAGCAGCGGCATGAACTTGAGAAATGATCCTCTATGACACAATCCTTTTAGTTCTCCAGTCATTGTTTTAACTTTTATAAGGGAATGTGTTTGTAAATTTCACTGGAATACGTACACTACCATTCAAACATTTGGGGTCAAATTTTTAAAGAAATTATTAATACTTTTATTTAGCAAGGATGCATCAAACTGATCAAAAGTCACAAGGAAGACCTTTATAATTCTACAGATAATTTCTATTTGAAATAAATGCTGTTGATTTTAATTTTCTATTCATCAAAAAATATTTGGAAAAAAACTAACAAAAGATGGTTTTCACAAAAATATTAAGCAGCACAACTGTTTCTAACATTAATAATAGTAAGAAATGTTTAATAAGCACCAAATCAGCAATAAATGCAGCCTTGCTGAGTGTAAGAAACTCCTTTCAAATACGCAAAAAAAATCTTATCAAGTGTAAGCTGAAATAAATGAACAGAGAGTAAAAAGCAAGATGCAGTTATGTCAGCTTTCTGAGCAAAATAATTAATGTGAAGTATCAAGCTCAAATCACTAATAAAATCTCTATGCATTTACTAAAGCTTAGACACCAATTTTTAGCTTTCAAGCTGGAGTGGGTTGAAATAAATAAAAGGTGGGGAAAGAAAATCAAAAAATAAAACAGACAGAACTAGAAAGTAGTCAAACCTAAAATGGCCACGACCACATCCTCTCTGAGGATCTCTATGGAGCCGCGGGAGATGAAATACAGTGCGGTTAATACATCTCCATTGTGGACCAGAGTGTCACCGGGTGGGGCATGAGTGGTCTTAAAACGCATAGCCAAAGCCCGCAGACAGCCCTTGCTCGCCCCCCGGAATGCCTTACAGTTCTGCAGCAGACTGCGGTTCAGATGCAGACAGATGTCAGCCTGCAGACACTCCGGAAAACCCTTCAACACCTGTAGCAGGACATATGAGAAAACGACAACATTATGCAACATTAAAGATGTACAATATTTTTCACATTTGAATTAAACCCCAGAAATTGACTAAGGATTAAAAAGTTGCATTTTAAGTATAAATCAAAACATTAAAAAAATGTGGTGCTTTATAACACATATGAGGGGTCTGGAAGCCCACTCACTATACTTTGAACATTATATAGGGTAGTGTATAAAAGTACATGTTTTACTTCAGGTATGTTTAAAGTTTATGTGTGTGTTTGTAACTCACAGCGTTCATGTCAATGCCGTTAGTGTAGGACCAGGCGTGCTGGAAGTACTCTTCTAGTCGTTGTCGAAGTCCTCCTGGGATCTGATGGAACCTGATGAACTCTTTCACACGTAGCATCTGAGTGTGATAGCGAGCTGTGCCTGAATACAACCTCTGAATTATAGCTGACACATTGCCAAAGATACTGGCATACATCAGGGCTGGAAAGAAAGAAAGAACAAAGATTATCATCAGCCAAGAGCAGAATTTTTTTGTAATATTATGAAGGACTTTACTGTCACTTTTGATGAATTTAATGTGCCCTTGGTGAATTAAATAATAATTTCTATTATAAAAACTTCAAAAGTACAAAAAACTGACTCAAACTTTTAAACAGTAGCATAGAAAAGTAGCTGAGAAAATATGACAAATTAAAATAAAAATTCAATTAAAAAAAAAAATAATAATTTCAATACAATTTGTAATCAATCTTATTGACTCCAGACCTTTGTACAGTAATGTATGTTAATGTTTAAGTTGTTGAAGTTCCCAGTGAAGCCTTAGTTGTCATGCCTAATATAGATAATGAATGTAGTGCACTTACAGCCAATGAGCATGACACAAATGGAAAAAATCTTCTCAGGGTTGGTGTTGGGAGAGACGTTTCCAAATCCCACGCTGGTCAAACTACTGAAGGTGAAGTACAATGCAGTTACATATTTATCCTTGATGGAGGGGCCGGAGAGGGAATCGCTGTCATTGTAACGTTTGCCAATCTGGTCTGCCAAGTTGTCCAGCCAGCCGATCTTCATGCCTCCAATACGGGCAGAGCTGGTGCGCTCCACGTTGCCAATGGCGTACCAAATGCATGCCAGCCAGTGAGCGATGAGGGCAAAGGTGCACATGAGGAGGAAGAGCACTGCCGCGCCGTACTCAGAGTAACGGTCCAGTTTCCTCGCTACTCGCACCAATCGCAGCAGCCGTGCAGTCTTTAGAAGACCAATCAGAGTCGTGGTTTGAGGCTGGAAGGACAAGTTTGAGAGGATTAATTAGTTAGCATTTTTATTTACTCTGCATGATTGCGACAGAATGATATTTATGACCTCCTTCCATGGTACACAAAAGGGGAATCTCTGAAGAAGCCCTTCCACCTTGCATGTAATAAAACTGAACAAGTACTTGAGCTGTCAAGCTTAAAAAACATCAAAAACTCATGTTAAATAGACTTCTGAAGTGATTGCATGGCTTTATGTGAGGAACAAATCACTATTCACCGATCATTTTTCCTCTAGTGACCTGTGAACTGCAGTCATTGAGTCAGTAAGTTGAATTCAAGAACGGATCAGTATGATTCACGAACAAATCATTCAGACCAGTGTTGTGAACAAAAGATTCATTAAAAAAGATTCGACTCAAAAGATTCGAGACTTAAATTTTTATTTGTTCCTCATACAAATCTATCATACGGTTTAAAGGGATAGTTCACCCAAAAAAAGAAAATTCTGCCATCATTTAATCATCATTTACTGCAAGAATTTCTTCCTTCTGCTGAACAAAAATGAAGACATTTTGAAGAATGATGATAACCAAACAGTTAATGGTCCTGATTGACTTCCATACAATTTTTTTTCCATACTATGGAAGTCAATGGGGACCATCAACCTTTTCTTCATTCTATTCTTCAAAAGATCTTCTTTTATTTTCCACAGAAGAAAGAAACTCACATAGGTTTAAAACAGCTTGAAGGTGAGTAAATGGTGACAGAATTTTCATTAACAGGTGAACTATCCCTTTAAGAAGACTTATAATTAAGTTCACAAGTCAGAAGATACTTTTATGATGCTTATTTGTCATTTTTCTTCACTTTCTTTATATGGAAAAGAGTGATTAGGATGTTATTTAAAATTTATCCTTTTGTGTTTCATGGGGGGGGGGGGGAACATAATACTTCCAGTATGTTAACTTCTAAACTGTTCTCTTTATATATTATATAATTATATACTTATACACTATATAAAATAAAAATAAATTACTATAATCAGACTCTGTTTTTCATGAGATAAAATGGCAGATCAAATCGCATACTTCTGTAATCGTTAAGTAGTAAGAACCATTGTAATGGCTGCTTTTCCATATAGTCCAACTCTATTTTGTGGAAATGACCTTCACCTTTACTGTATACATCATCAATATAGCAGTATCTACAGGTCGATATAACAAGCGCAATCAACATTATTACGCTGATTGATCATTATTACGATCAATATTCTAGACGATTCATTGACTATTCTAAATGGTTCTTCTAAAATTAGAAAGTTTAACAATTGTACGCTCTGTTCTAGCTGTGCATTTGAAACATAATATTGATTAAATTAGCATGTCACAACCCTCACCTCATCTGAACCTGATCTGAAAATGAGCAGGTCAAAGGGAATGGCAGCCACAATGTCTATGAGGAACCAGCCCTTGAAGTAGTGCTGAGCGATGCGAGTGGGATTGCTGACCACCTCGTCGTTGTGGTTGACATAAGTGGTCCTGAAATTGATGAGGATGTCGATTATGAACATGACATCCACCACCAGGTCCACTACATTGAGGGGGTTGCAGGTGTAGCCGCAGGTGCGCCTCCTCTCGTCCTCCTGCTCGTTGAGGAGGAAGGCGGCTGAGTAGGGCGTGAAGACGGCCGTGTAGAGCACCAGGAGCAGGATGATCCAGTCCCATACTGCCTTGAATGGGCTGTAGTGGAGGATGGTCCACTTGTGGATGCGTGGAGCTTGAAGCTTGTACTCAGGAAGCACATCTGCTCCGAGTGACAGTACCTGGGGAGAGAATGAAAGAGAGAGGTTAATGAACCACACGATCAGAGGACGTCAAGGGGTGTTTTTAATTGAAATTCGATATATGCAAGGAGTCAAGTTTAGCATGGACCGTTCCTCGACAGTTTTGCTTGCAGATATTATAACTACACCATCTGGACAGGGTTGTTATTGTTAAAGGGATAGTTCACCCAAAAATGAAAATTTGATGTTTATCTGCTTACCCCAAGGGCATCCAAGATGTAAGTGACTTTGTTTCTTCAGTAGAACACAAACAAAGTCAGTCATATAATGGCAGTCACGTTGACGTGTCACGCACCGGC
>JAFVLL020016693.1:0-54767 GCA_021397915.2 Tor tambroides
GTCAATCTTAGTCTGGTTTCTTTCGTCTCCAAGGCATTACTGGGTTCAGGCAATGGAGGTGGTGCTTTGCCACAATGCAATCTGCTCCCAATCTGAGACTTGCCAGAGCATTGGATGTAAAGCAACAGCCCGAGATTGATGCCTCGCTCTCTTTTTGTTCTCTAGACAGCGTGTTTCCATCTTCGCCTGGCATGGAACCCATTTGAGAGAAACAAAACTATAACTCAGAAGCAAAACGCGCACAATGGAAACCACAACGTGCCATATGCACACGCGCAGGCATTTGAGATGGGTCGTTTGACTCAACAGTCGGGAAGTTGGGTCTAAGAATAGATTTAGACGTGAGATAAGGGAAGTGAGAAAAGATCTAAGTACGCATAAGAAGACACAACAACATTGACACCCATCCAGGACGGCCGTCGACCTCCCTTTGGCTTTAACGACCCCAGTTGTTCATGCATCAAAGCAGTAATGTGAGAGATCTGATGCAGTTTGTTTTGAACTCCGGTTTCCCTCCATCGCCCCCCTTCCCAACCAGTATCTGACATGCAAATTACTAAGGCGACTTCAAAAGTCACCGAGACTTGCCAGTCAAAACCAAAAGAGAGAGGGCAAAGCAACACCTTAAAGGCTGCCCACCCATTCACCCCTCCCCCAAAAGGAACTCTGGGAAAGATCTGCACAGATCGGCTTTCCAAGGCAAACTTAAGTAGAAGGCCACAGGCTGACGTTACAAGAACGTGGAAAGATGTCGATTGTGTAGACTCAGATGGTGACACGGTCCTTTCTCTATGTGATGTGTTGGGACGCCCCATCTCTTGCTTTACCGGAGTCTGATGTCAGAGGTGTTTTTCATCCCCATGGGCTTTGGTGCTGGACGCCATCCAAGGCCGAACAAATAACCGGCACCCAGACATTAAGAAATAATACGAAACTCAAGCTCTTTCCATTCCCTTTTCTGTGGTTGAGCACTTCAATAACAGGATTTCTCAATCTCTTCAGTGCTTACTCAACAGGATGTTCTGTTCGCATCTGCGAGAGCGAGTGTTTTCGGTGTTATTTTTAAGGAGAACCTCTGATGAGTTTCGGAACATTTGTGCAACATATCGCATCTGTAAGTTCCACATTTAAAGGCTGAAAATGTACTCTCTCATAAAAATTGTACCTTAGAGGGTACAACAGCTTGTCACTTGTGCAGTACCCTTAAAAGGAAAACTATGTACCTTTTTTTATGCCTAAAACGATCATAGTAGCAACCTAAGGGTACATATTACTTCTCTAAGGTATTATTATGCACCTTTTATGGGTAGATAAGGTACAAAGTTGTCCTTTTACCACTTCTAATGGAACAATATTTTCAGAATGTTCCTAACAGTGCATGCAACTGTGTTCAAGGCCTTGCTGCTCTTAATGGGATAGTTTACCCAAAAACTAAAATTCTGTCACCATTGACTCACCCTCATGTTCTTCAAACCTGTATGATGTTTTTCTTCTGTGGATATTTTGAAGAATGCTGGTAACCAAATTGTTTTGGTGACCAGTGGCTTCTATTATATGGACATAAACAGACTAGTTAGGTTTCCATCCAAAGTTGCGAATTTAACTTGTGCGCAAAAACATTTGTGAACAAGCACCGTTTCCATCCAACGAGTCAAAGAAAACAAAATCATCACTTCTTGATAAACTGGAAAAGTAGGAAAAGCTACTGAATATAATAATTTTTATATATAATAAATTACTTGCGCCTCAGAGCGAGCAGAAGAAACACAATAAATGCAGTCATTGCTTTCAGAGGTAGATAGATGCTGCTGTTTGGGAACGCTGTCGTGCAAGAGGCAATTCTCGGAGACAATTATACAGAAATATGACATTTCAGATGCTGTGGAATGAGATCGGTCTGCTGGTTAGTCAGGTTTTGCTGTCCAATAGCGCAAAGTCACATGAATTTGTTGATGCACATGGAGGAATTTATTTGGCATAAAGTTTCCATCTCCCATTATTCGCGTGAACCCTTTTTCATACAAGTCAAAAAACACCTCAAGCGAGCGTAAAAACTTTTTTGCGAATTAAGGGATTCTTATTCAAAATTTGCAGTTTCCATCACTCGTTTCTGATGCCATTCCTCAAAAACAGGCTGATGGAAACAGCTACTGAGACATTCCTCAAAATGTCTTCTTTTATGTCCCACAGAAGAACAAAAAGTCACACAGGTTTGGAACGAGTATATGATAACAGAATTTTGGCTGAACTATCCCTTTAAGTTAAAGTGAAGAAGCTTCTAGATCTTGGCTGTAGATGTGACAGCAGAAATGTTTGTGAGGTGTTTCGGGGCACTTCGCCCAGCCGGTTTGCGTCTAGGCGCACACAGTTGTGCTGAGATTCCAGAAGGAAGAGGAGGGCAGTTTCATTCCCGTAATCGATCTGTGGGAGTCGTGGGACTGGAACTAATTAAAAAACTTTCTGAATAATGAGAGCAAGAAGAGCTTTAGTGTGTGGCAAATCTGGGATGTGAGCGAGCGCAGCTGGGCCAGTGTCGGGTGTCGGGCGTGAGGGAGGGAGGGGTGGCGGGCGAGCGGGAAGATGGGCTGGATGAAAGAGATGACCTCTCTAAATCCTTATTAATCAAGCCTACCCATGATGCAACAGGGCTCTCACGGTGGGTTTGACCACTTTATCCCAATAAACTAGATGAGTAAACAAACCTAAAAATGGAAATTCTGTCATCATTTACTCACTCTCATGTTCTTCCAAACCTGTGTGAAATACTTTCTTCAGCGGGACATAAAATATTACTTTCTGAAGAATATCTTGGCTGCTTTTCTTAGTATAATGAAAGTGAATGGGGATGGGTGCTGTCTAGCTCAGAACGACAAAAAGCACCATAAAAGTATTCACATAAGTCTTCAGAAGCCCTATGATAACCCTTTGTGATCCACAGAAGAAAGTCATACAGGTTTGGAAAGGAATACATACAGAAATTTAGATTCTGCATACACAGTCTCAATCAAATGTTAAATTGAAGGCACACAGTTTGTATGTGGCGAGAGATTTCAGTGCATGTGGAAATGACCACATGTGCATCATTGCACGCTCTCTCACATACATGTGCATATTTGGACACACACCCAGAACAAGGTGCAAGAAGTCTGCGGGCAGGAAGTGTTGGTGTGGGCGAGAGTGGTGTCAAGGTGCGAAAACACACACACTTTTACAGCTCTAACTTCCTTCAGAGATCTATGAGAACCAAGGAACTCATACCCAAACACAAACACAAGCATTCTTGCACGCACAAACTAGATAGACTGACAATCTGATAAATATCAACTTCTTTCTAAATATTTTTATACCATTATATTATAGTATTTAAATGACAAAAATCTTTGTTTTTAATTTATGTAATAATAATAGATCACAAAAAATGCACAAATATAAGGATATAAATAATAATGATAATTATTATACTATTATATTTGCACAATTTTTGGGATCTATTATTTTGAATTATACTGCTGCAGTGACTTTTTTGCCAAAAGCAGAAGCTAAAACTGATACCAGTTGAAAACAAAATCTTAACCTCTGTCAGCTCCTTTTGGAAGAGCAAGAAACCACTGACTCCATACCTTAAACCTACATTTGATTTTCAGTGCAGCTTACTTTCATGATCATGGCCCTGGATATTCAGCAGGCCAGCAGAATCAGGTGAAGCGCTGGAGACGGATATCATCTGACACATTTATGCCAAAACTAAGATGTCTGCTAGAGTTCTTTAGTGTCCCTTACATCAGCCTAACCTGTCTAATGGGAGTGTTACAGTATCACCCAGGTGTCTGCTGGTTAAAAGGCCTGGCACACGCTCACATGACCCCTAAGACTGATGGGAAAAAGACTCTGTAACGTATGTGGTGCCTCAGAATCCTTAGAATTCTTCCTGTGTCAATAGACAGTGGCTGCCCATTATTTCAGAGTATTTCTCCAATTAATTTTCTCCATAGGGATTTATAAAATTCAATACAGGCCAAAAAGCTCTGAGTTGAATCACAACTTTATAAACTTGGTAACACTTTATTTTAAGATCCAATTTTCACTATTAACTAGTTGCTTCTTAGCATGCATATTACTAGCATATTGGCTGTTTTTAGTACTTATTAGGCGCATATTAATACTTTATTCTGCATGAGTTCTAGATCCTTTAACCTGACCCCATACCTAAACTTAACAACTACCTTACTAACTATATAAGCAGCAAATTAGAAGTTTATTGAGGGAAAACTCTTAGTTAATAGTGAATATGCATTCCCTATTCTACATTAAACTTTGATATGAAGATAAAAAGTACTCAATAATCTGAGAAAAGACCAACAGTTGCTCATTTCCATGGATCTAATACAGATTATGTGTAGAAATTCAGCAGTTAAATATAATTCAATAATTATAATAATTTGTTTGTTGAAATTGTACAATCTCAGAGCACATGAAAAGTCTCCATGTTTTATATAATAAAAAATCTGTTTCTTTATGAAAAAAGCAGGATTTTAGTTCCACAACATGTTTGTAAAACTCTATGTACAAGCTAAAATGAGTGACAGGGCCAATATGCCTAAACTATTAGTGCCAAAGTGCTCTGCTTTAATGATTGAGCACCTTTGCGCTACACTTCGGGTTTAATGGATGGATGATCCACGGATCAGTTCAGACCTTGTCTTGTAATCCATTACATGAATGACTACAGGGCATCTACTGCTAAAGACATTACACGCACAACGCTGGAGTTGGACATTAGCTGACTGGTGAGAACGTCCTCAAAACGAAACCAGACGCGCCAAGAACAATACCAACTAGAGTAATGTGAGCAAGAAATGTTTAAGGTTTTCAAAAGGGTTCATTTGATGTTGTACTTGGATATAACATGGGGGAAAAAGCTTCGCAATTTACATGTAATAACAGTAATAATGCTTTATATTTAAATATGGCAAGACAAAACACGATTCGGTAGTGGAACAAGATGGTGATTCACATTATGACGACAACAATAATACACCAAGGCAACATAATTAATGGTTCTTGGTTTAGGGATTCGAACAAACCTTTAACCCTAAGCAATAAACTACGCATCCCACACCGTTTGAACTTCTGACATGAGTAATGCCTCAAATCTTGCGTTTTGTTGACTAGAGGTTATTTCTAAGCGATCAGAATGTGATTTTTGCCTGGCAGAGGAAAAACGGGTTAAAAAAAGTCTCTTAATAATGCTGTAGACCTGCTTTTTTTTTTTTTTTTTTTGACTTGGGCCAGTAAGCAACACCTTAGCAACTACTTGTCACCAAATATTTACACTTGTTCAAGGCTACGTCTCTGTAACTGAGACGAACTGGTCCCAAAAAAAAACCTGGCAAACACAAGTGAAAAGCGCTGAGCATTTCGGGCACAGTAATTACATTTGAAATGCTTGAACACTCCCCAGTTCCCCCCGTGAGAATATGGTCCTATTCCGTCTTAATGCTGTTATCAGATGTACCTCTCACCCTCCTAAAAGCCTTGTCAAGTGATGCCAGGGGTTCTGATTTCCAACCTAATTTGTATTGAGATAGCGGAGGAATAAAAGTGTCTAATTGAATTCAGTTTCGTGTACTGCACAAAGACTTCACTGTGACGGCGAAAAGAAAAAGGGCCAAGTACAAAGCCAGAAATGTGATTACAGTGGGAGATCATGTTAGATTTACTTCATATATATCTGAACGGCTTCATCTTTCGCAGAGTCAAGTTTTCTTTCTAAAACTAGAAAAGTGTTGAAATATAACAAACCAATAAACTATTTTTCACCATCAACATTTTAGGATAAAGTTTACTTATACATTACTGTTCAAAAGTTTGGAGCTGGATTTTGAAAGAAGTCTCTTATGCTCACCAACGCTGCATTTATTTGATCAAAAACACAGTAAAAACAGTATTATTGTGAAATTATATTACAATTTAATATAACTGTTTTCTATTCAAATATATTTTGAAATGTAATTTATTCCTATGATGCAAAGCTGAATTTTCAGCATCATTATTCCATGTCTTATTATTATGATTATTGAAAACAGTTGTGCTGCTTAATATTTTTGTGAAAAAATATTTTAATATTTTTGTTTTTGCTTTGGAATGTTTTGAAAACTTCTGCAACAATATAAAAGTAAATATATATATATATATATATATATATATAAACTTACTGACCCCAAAACTTTGAACAGTAGTGTTTTATATATTGTTTAATATAATATAATATAATATAATATAATATAATATAATATAGCATTCATAAATTTAACACTTTTTTTTTCTTCAAAAATAATTGCAACCAAATTAACATATTAAATCAACAGGCCTAAATATAATATAAAATTATATAAAATTCTACATAAATTTATAAAATATAAAGATATAGTGACAAATTAATTTTTAAAGCATAAATATGCAATTGTCGTTTGGGATAATACGCAGTTAGCCAGTCAGTAAACAAAATAAACTACAATATTTTGTGATAATGACGGCTGATGGTGGTTGGGACAATGATACATTTTAACGATCATTATACAAAAACATTTTCAGAATACAGTGACCGACCAATCAGAATCAAGCATTCCAGCGAGCCATGTAATATGAGGTCATAAAAACTGCATGCATAACAATTTTACATCTCATTTAGATCAATTGCAGCAGCTGTCACTGCTTGAAAATTCATGTCAGCCACCCAGAACCAGTAACATATTGTGGGTTGGCGACAAGAGAAGGCACAACGAATTGTGGGACAAGACTTTCTCAGAATCTTCCCCCACCCTGCTCTTGTTTTTCTTGCCGACGTGAAGCAGGATATCAGCATGTCAGAGTATGTGGTAATGATGTGGTTTTGATGTGACTGATTTATGGGACAGAGGTGCTGCTCCTCTCTGCATCACTGACCCACACACCTCCATTTCAAAGGCGCAGGGCTGCTGTCCACCGCCTCTCCTCCACACCTCTCCTCTGTCGCTCAGTCAGACGAGCTCGTAAACAACACTGACCTGACCTCCCCCCATCCATCAGAAACACTCTTTAAAATGCCTCCCCTTCCAGCCATCTTCATCTGATCTCTTGAGTGAGTGTTGTTGTATCTGTGCTGTGTAGGCCATGTCTTCATTGATTTAAATCAGTGTTCTGGGTTCAATACAACACAGAAATGACAGCTAGAACTTTTTCCTTAACAAAAATCAGTACAGTAATGCATTCACAATGGAAGTGTTTGAAAATATGCAGCTTGCATTTTTGAAGTATTCATATTAATTCGAAGTTGCAAAATCTGTTTTGTTTGAGCTGTAAAAGGTGACTAAATCATTCTTTAAGTGGTGAAAGTACTTTGAGGAACTTTTGGTATGTGTTACAGACGTCAGTGCTGTAAATGAGTGAGCTTGCTCTCATGTAAACTGTCCCTTTCTAGTATTCGTGGCTTTACATGGCCATGACACTGAAATATTGAATATTTCTTTGCACAGACCAGGTTATCAAGTGACTTTATTATACTAGTTTTGTGGCTATATTTCCTAAACTGTGTATATTTGAATGTTTATTGACTATGCCTGTGTAGTTACGGTTGTGTTACTGTAATATGCTTAAGTGTCTGTAGTAGGATTTCCTAAACTGGGGTTCATGAGCTGATGAAAAGCTAATAATGAAGAGCTAATAATTAATTAAATCAGATACAAATCATGACAATGAAATATTTAATATTACTTTGCATACACCGGGTTTGCTAGTGATTTTAGCATACTAGTTTCAACCTAACACACGTAAAATGTATGTATGTATGTTTGTTTGTTTGTTAATAAATAAATAAATAAATAAATCAATTAAATCAAAATTGAAACAAAACCCATCAAAATCTGCATGTCATGCGAACATTAACAAACATCAGACAACTGTAAACAAGCAAATGTTTTGTGAAATTAATGAAATATTAACTTAAAATATACTATTATTTACTTCAAGTAAAAACTTGAAGTAAAAGTCAAAAGGGTTTGGCTGACAAAAAAAAATTGAGAATCCCTAGTCTGTGGTATTCAATGTTATGGCAAAAAGGCTGTCAATAGAGCTTCAATAGAGCTTGTCCTGAACCCAGAATGTTCTTTTAATGTATATGTATGTGTGTGTGTGTGTGTGTGTGTGTGTGTGTGTGTGTGTGTGTGTGGGCGCGTGGTTCAGGTATACCGTACATTATGGGGACAAAATGTCCTCACAAAGATGGCAATATTCAAAATCCCTTTCCTTGTGGGGACATTTTTTTGGTCCCCATGAGGAACAAGCTTATAAATCATACAGAATGAAGTTTTTTGAAAATCTAAAATTGCACACAGTTTCCTGTAAGGGGTAGGTTTAAGTGTAGGGTTGGTGTAGTGCGATAGAAAACACAGTTTGTACAGGATAAAAACCATTACGCCTATGAAATGTCCCCATAAAACAGGGAAACCTATCATGTGTGTGTGTACCTGTGTTGTGTAAATGGTCTGGTATGTAGCAGGTGAAGTCAGCTGCTCCGTCTCTGACGTCTTGATCTTCATCCTGTAATAATGTAAACAGGCTCTTCCATAGTGCCACAGTGTGTGTGATACCTGGAACACACACACACACACACACACACACACACACACACACACACACACAGTGTAAGCTTTAGTTCAGATTCCTACATACTTGTTCTTGTCCACAGACGTCGACTCACCCAGAGGCAGGGCTGGAGCCGTCAGTAAGGAGGGGACGGCCTTCACCAGCACCTCCGCCGACATGAGTTTGACTTCTGTAGGTTGTTCTTCACCGCAGCCCTGTATGACCAGCGCCCCCCATCTGCTCAGACAGACCACTGTAGCCTCACTGAGATCCTGCTGTAAGACACAAATACATTACTGAAAGAACATCACTCCCTTAGGGAAAAAGTACTCTGGTGATAACATGGTACAGTGATGTATAAGATAGTAACGCCTTGGAAAGTTGATATATACCACAGTGCTGTATTTTTTATATTATATTACATTATATTATAATGACTATTATTAGATACTTCAAGGTATGTTATTATTGTTATTGTACAACAGCTTGTGATTCAGAAAGTGATTCATCTAATCATAACTGGCGCAATCCATTTTTTAATAATAGTTTTATTGTGTCTTTTTTTTTTCATTGATGCCAAACTTGTCATTCACTTGCTTATGAATCGATGTATTCGTTGTTTATGTAATGCAAAATATACTTTTTTTTTTTTTTTTTTTTTTTTTAACAAATTAATAGTAGAAAATATAAATGAAAGACACTTTGGATCTCTTTGGATTAAATCATTTAGTTCACAGTGTTATCTAAATATTACCAGATTTAAAACATAAACCATATTTTATTGAATTTCCAGCAAAAATAACTTCATAATGAAGCTAAAAATATATTGTTATTGTGATAATGTGATTGTGATCATGCTTTGACAATACACTACTGTTCAAAAGCAAAAATACATTAAAAACATGCATTAATATTGAGAAATATTATTACAACTTAAAATAACCATTTTCTATTTTTCTATAAAATGTAATTTATTCCTGTGATGCAAAGCTGAATTTTCAGCATCATTACTCCAGTCTTCAGTGTCACATGATCCTTCAGAAATCATTCTAAAATGCTAATTTGCTGCTCAAGAAACATTTCTTATTATTATCAATGTTCAAAACAGTTGTGCTGCTCAATATTTTTGTAGAAAATATATATATTTTTTTATTTTCAGGATTCTTTGATAAACAGAAAGTTTAGAAGAACAGTGTTTATTTAAAATGAAAAGAAAATAAGATTTTTTTGTAATGTAAAAAAAAATTTAAAAAATGTATAAAAATTGATCAAATTCAAGAATCTTTGCCAAGTATTAGTTTCTTTAAAAAAAATAAAAAAAAACTTTTGAATGGTAGTCACTGAAATCACATTGTCAACTAAGAAAACTGATCTTGGAAGCCATAAACTCCCACCCTCCCCCCACCCATCACACCTAGTGTCTAATTGTCTAACGACCATTCACAAACATTACAGTGACCTACAAACAAAGTTAACAACTCTTAAAATCTCACGTGAAATCAAACAGGTTAATCTTTCAGGAGCCTGTGGTTAAGCTAAAGCACATATGCTCTTTTTTCCAGGGATTTCCATATTTGTAGTGAGATGTGGCGGAATGTTAAGCCGTTATAAGGTTAAGTATCTGTAATCTGCTCCAGTCTAGATAGAGAGCGACAGAGTGTCCAGTTTAACTTGCTTAAGTCTGTCTGGAAACTTCCAACACAATGCTTCACTCTTTCCCTTCCTCAGGTCTCGCGTTTCTTTTCTTCTTCCTTACCTGCGGCGTTGATTCGGCCAGGTGCAGCACCAGCTGAGATGTTAGAGAGAGAGCGGCACAGTAGAGCTCCACACTGAAACACACACAAGAACATCTGCATACTTCAGTTTATTACCAAAAACTGGAAAGTGAGGGCGATGCAACAAAAATACATCAAATATTATCATAAGTCATGTTGATGGCTCGAGGCGTGTTTTTCACATGCACTGATTTTTCCAAAGTTGTCATGTACAGTCAAACCAAAATTTATTCAGACACCTTCAACATTTCTCACATTATCACAGTTTATTCGCTATAGTTTAGAAAATGGTAATAAAATATGGCAAGAACTCGAGTTAAACTGTGTCAGAACAAATTCATCTTGATAATGTCAGATAACTTTGATACAAAGGTATGTAACAAAACATGGTCAGGTCAAATCAAATTCTTGGTCCCAAATTTTTTTTTTATTAATTTTACTGGTAGTCCACTGTATGAAGAATTTTTGGGTATACTATGTCACAGTTTACTTTATTTTCCTATCCTCACTTACATAAATGAACTATAGGGTCCTGCACCCACCAGTAAAAAAAAAATATATCAAAAATTATATCTAGTGTTTGAATAATTTTTGGTTTGACTGTAAATCCACTGACCAGCTAACAATTTTTTTCTTTTATGCATTTCCATACATGCAACACAGGGACTTCCACGAGCATTTCTGTATGATGATAAATGAATTGATATGATTCACTAAAACATTTTGAAAGGATTGACTCATGGGACATTTTGGGATAATAGAATAGAATAGAATAGAATAGAATAGAATAGAATAGAATAGAAAGTGTGTGTGTGTGTGTGTGTGTGTGTGTGTGTGTGTGTGTGAATATATACAGGTGCATCTCAAATTAGAATGTCATGGAAAAGTTAATTTCAGTAATTCAACTCAAATTGTGAAACTCGTGTATTAAATAAATTCAGTGCACACAGACTGAAGTAGTTTAAGTCTTTGGTTCTTTTAATTGTGATGATTTAGGCTCACATTTAACAAAAACCCACCAATTCACTATCTCAACAAATTAGAATACTTCATAAGACCAATAAAAAAACATTTTTAGTGAACTGTTGGCCTTCTGGAAAGTATGTTCATTTACTGTATATGTACTCAATACTTGGTAGGGGCTCCTTTTGCTTTAATTACTGCCTCAATTCGGCGTGGCATGGAGGTGATCAGTTTGTGGCACTGCTGAGGTGGTATGGAAGCCCAGGTTTCTTTGACAGTGGCCTTCAGCTCATCTGCATTTTTTGGTCTCTTGTTTCTCATTTTCCTCTTGACAATACCCCATAGATTCTCTATGGGGTTCAGGTCTGGTGAGTTTGCTGGCCAGTCAAGCACACCAACACCATGGTCATTTAACCAACTTTGGTGCTTTTGGCAGTGTGGGCAGGTGCCAAATCCTGCTGGAAAATGAAATCAGCATCTTTAAAAAGCTGGACAACTGAACGACAACTGAAGCCAAATTCCTTGACACGTCTGTGTGTGGTGGCTCTTGATGCCTTGACACCAGCCTCAGTCCATTCCTTGTGAAGTTCACCCAAATTCTTGAATCGATTTTGCTTGACAATCCTCATAAGGCTGCGGTTCTCTTGGTTGGTTGTGCATCTTTTTCTTCCGCACTTTTTCCTTCCACTCAACTTTCTGTTAACATGCTTGGATACAGCACTCTGTGAACAGCCAGCTTCTTTGGCAATGAATGTTTGTGGCTTACCCTCCTTGTGAAGGGTGTCAATGATTGTCTTCTGGACAACTGTCAGATCAGCAGTCTTCCCCATGATTGTGTAGCCTAGTGAACCAAACTGAGAGACCATTTTGAAGGCTCAGGAAACCTTTGCAGGTGTTTTGAATTGATTAGCTGATTGGCATGTCACCATATTCTAATTTGTTGAGATTGTTGTGAATTGGTGGGTTTGTTAAATGTGAGCCTAAATCATCACAATTAAAAGAACCAAAGACTTAAACTACTTCAGTCTGTGTGCATTGAATTTATTTAATACGAGTTTCACAATTTGAGTTGAATTACTGAAATAAATGAACTTTTCCACGACATTTTAATTTATTGAGATGCACCTGTATATGAATGAATTAGTAAATAAATTCTAATCTAGCATTACAAGGTTCTCACACTTATAAGTTTTTTATTATATATTAATATATTTAAACAATCATACCGATTAGAATTGTTTCTACACTGTAAAAACAATTATTACAAAGATAATTGGAACATGTTTTACAAGAAAATATGATTTCTGTCCTTCTTCAGAATTTTACATTTAATTCAGTGTGTCACAATTTAAAGTTATCCAGAGCTTTCACTCTTGAAGTCTCCAGTTCTAGAAATAACCATTTTAGAATTTCCAGATTTTTCCACAACTATCTAGATCCTGATCCTAAACGTTGTCTGATCATAAACTGACGACACACTGACACACACTTGAAAATGACCCCCAGGCTGACTCCAGAGGGGCTGTTTTACTAACTCGATCTCAGAACAGGTGTAATCCCGCATGTGTTGTCCAACAGAACATGACTACCAAAATACACTCAGCAAATGTGCCATTACACAACACTGCAAGGGTCAAACTGTGTTACACAATCGCACAGACACACACAGCAAGTATTATGGCATTTCTTAATCACAGGGCAACTGCTACAAAAGACACGTATCATGTCACACTGTACAAATACCAATACGCCGCAAAGCGTGTCACAACACTGAACTTAAAGGGAGAGATTGAAAGCGTATGAGCGTCGCAGGGAGCGGGAGTCTTTGTAATGTAATACCGACGGTCTGTGTTCACTGCGCACTGGGATGTGAAGGTGTCTGTTATTCTGAGGCCCCTACAGGCACCTAGGAGCCAAAAACAACAGTCCAAAACAACAGTCCAACTGCACCTGCTGCCACATAAACACACATTAAGACGCACACAACCTCCTAGCATGTACATACCCACAAATTATAGGGAATAACCCTATGTAAAGGTATACGAACACTCTCTCAATTGAAAGCACAGGTAGCTGTAACCCTTTAATGTGTAAATCAATCTCCCTTCCGCTCTGCCGTAGGTATGAATGGGTGATTGATGTTCACGGGCCGGCTGGCGACCACGGGTATGTGTGGTTTCTTTTGTAGTCGGAGCCCACATCTGAAGCCATTACGCTTTCCGCTAACAGCGCTAGCCGCTCAACAGAGCACCTCTGGCCTCCCCAGAGGGATATCCACTACCCTAAACCGCTGCCTCAACAATGAGGAGGTTTGTTGGAGGCCACAGCTGCTGAGAACATGCTACGTTTTTAGGGTGCTGGTGCAATCTAGTATGCAGTAATAATCTTTTAAATCTGGTGTGCACAACTGGATGCGAATGGAAAAATAACGTTCATCACATTTACTGTTTGGCAAATTTTCATGGGCGAAATCCAGTTGTTTCAATGGGAATCCATGCTATTGGGAATTCTGCGTGAGGGTGAAAGATTTATCCATGCAGATTTTGTAACGGGTTCAAGCTGGTCACATGGATTCGCCACTTTGTCAAACAGAAAGCTGGTTGGTTTGAAAGTGAATTCTGTTTAAGCTGTGCTTCATATATCTCCACTAGGATGGTAAGATTCACTGATTCACAACTGTGCATCATCATAAAAGTTAACGATGCAATGCATCAATTTAAAAAAGTGTGCATCGGCTACAAGTTGGCATCTGTATCACAATGCATTGTTTCTAACATATTTGTATTAGTAAAACAATTTTTCTATATACAATTATTAATAGATGTGCTATACTTTTACTATTTTGGAAGGGACCAATAATTTGTGACCAATATTTTATATGTAGATTGATTTCTCCTCTCTAAACTGTTTCTCAAGTGCGTTCTCTCATCACCACTGCTGCTACGTGAATATGACATATCACAACACTACGGAGTCCTGAGAGTCCCATAGAATATAGATTAACATGGCAGAGGTAGAGCTGAGCTGCATCTTCCACCAAATAATTATAATGAACCAAAGAAATAAAAACGAAGTATCTGTACCATATTGAATTGCATAGCATCATATTTTTCCGTTGCATCGTATTGCATTGAATCACATTGTGCTGAATTGAATCAAAATCAGATTGCACTGCATCGTAATGGGGTGAATCGTATTGGTAGCTGCTTAATATGTATCTTCAATGTATCGTATCGTTGGCTATGCATCGGCATCAGTTATGAGATGCACATCCCTAATCTACACTACTGACAATACACGTCGCATCTTTTTTTAGCCTGTGAAATTTTACCAAAATTTGTCTAATGTGAAGGTTCCCCTGATTTGCTGTTTGGACTAATGGTCAAACGTCAGTGCTCATTGTTGTTGCTGATATGTAAAGAGCAGGACGGCTAATACAGTGCTGATATATAGGCTACACACTGCAATTTAATAACAGCAAATGAGATATACATACAATAGATACAATATAGTAGACATATGGTAAACCCTATTTCTAAAATATTATTTGAGATTTGGTCTTGTTTAGATTTCCATCATTATCGTTGAAACAGGACAGGCCTAGGACCTCGCATAACTTAGGATAGTTCATCCACTTCTGGTTTCGATGTCCCAAAGTCAATGTTTTTTTGAACGGGTTTTTGGTTAAATGCCTGAAATAAGGTTTGTGGTCAACACAAGCTCAAGATTTTTTCGTGCTTTTTTCTAGAACACAAAATACAACAGCAATATGATTTTAAGCTTTTATGTATCTTGAAAATGGGACTACAGAGGTTGTTTGGGACAGTAAACTTTATCATGGCGAACTGTAAAACTTTTTCATAGCATCGTGTTTATAAATTGCGCTTTTGGGAACTACTCTATTTTAACTCAAACTTTTCCTTTTGTAGATTTTAAATAAAGATTAAGAAGAAAAATGCCTATCTATTGATATATAAAGCCATATTGGGTTATTTACCATTTTATCTCGGTTGTTTCATTCAAAGGACTTCATCTGGCAATTACTCATTACGTTCTCAGTCAAATTATAACCTTTGTGTGCCCCTTGTCAGAACTGAGCTTGGTAAAACCTTCAAATACACCACCACTTCAGATTGGAATCTTTTCCAAAAGGAGATGAAGTTACAAAACTTGGTGTTTTATAATTATTTTAAACTTTTATTATGTAATCTAGAGAGTGAATTAATGGTGTGTAATTGTTTTTAATTGGTTATATGTTTGTATGATACTTTTAGTATTGTATGTTGTAACTTGCAAACTAGGCTGCCTATCTTGACCAGGGTACTCCTGTAATCTCAGTGAGTCTTTTTCCTGGTTAAATAAAGCTAATATATATGAGAAAGTTTTTGGAAGCTTAATGGTGGCGACACTGAACTCATGCAACTGTGGTATAGTTTGTTTATAGTGTATAGCTTTTTACTTTTGCCGATTGTACTTATGCTTCAAAATTCATAACTTGTGTTAATTTTTGAAGATTATCATGATAAACAAAATGTGTAAGAATCAGAAACGTTTGTTGGTCACAAAACTCATTTTCTGCAATAATTCAACAGTCAATGGAAAAAACAGATGATATAGTTCACCTGTGTGTAGAAGTCTCCAGCCGTGTGAGAAGATGCTCTAGAACCTCCAGACAGCTCAAAGACGTCATCCCATCTCTCCAGGATAGCAGCGAAGAAAGCGGGAGGACAGCAAGAACCTGCAAAACCTGTGAAACACCAAAAAAAATAGAGACTTGATTCAAGCTGGATGGCGTATTTTCATAAAATAAGCCGTATTTTTAGTGTTGCATCGACTGAACAATAAAGGGTTTCCAATAGTACAACACACTGAACAGACTGTACATCTGTCCTACAAAGTCTCATTCCAGTTCACGTCAAAACAAATATGGCATCTACCCTGACTAATCATACACAAGGAGCATGAGACAGAAAATGTGCTGAAGTCTGTCCAGGATGTTTTGTGAATATTTTCAATGCTTTCATTTGCCGGCCACACCTCTCAACCCATATTCCTTTCATCCATATGAACATTCCCTTATTCCACCCTCCCGTCTGTCAGTAACATTCCTCCCTCCCCATCCATCCATCCCCCTGCACATAAAACACATCTGGTTCAGCTCTGGCCCTCGGGTTTCCCCTCAGCAGAGTGAGGGAGTTAACGGAAGACTAGTTTTTCTTCTCCTTAGACCCCTACCGTCTTTTCTTTCCTTTCCCGTGACAGGCCAGGTACCTTACAGTGGTTTGTTGACATTATTTAGACTTGTTTGGTTGATTATTATTTCTTGGAGTGCACAAGAGCCTTAAATAAGGGCATTTTATGGATCTTTTTAATGGCTTTCTATGGCCATTTCAGTCTTTCATATTACAGTACATTATATTATATTAAAGCACATGACGAAACCGATGTGGATTTAGTCTTAAGACTAAAATGAATATTTTCAGAATGGATTTAAGCACTAGGCTTTGGTGCAATTGCAGTGCGATGCATATTTTCTTATTGGCATTGCCATTTGAGCCCACAGAGGAAATTAACCTAACTTTCCTCATCACTTCCCAGAATGCTTTGGTGGAACAGTAGACTTACCATGGAAACCAGGCCATATCGAGTCCAGAGCCTAACAGCAGCACTTTAAACATTAACAGTTAGCCAATAAAACAGCTTTTAAGAACACACACACACCCAGCCAGCCAAAATCACTGCAACAGACACATAGAAAAACACGCATCTCCAGACACAAACACATACGTCCTCCCAGAAAAGCCGATTCCCGTCAGCTTCAACATTGCTTAATGATAGAAACGGCAAAACAGGAGGGTAATTGATGGTTGGTTGAGTGTTTATGAGGAACTGAAACACGACCCCTTTTTCTAAACAGGAAATTGCCTGCCATTTCACTTTGCAGGGCTTAAGTTCTAAATTGAAACTGCATTTGTGTGTACTGAGTCTGTGAATGGAAATTAAATGACATTCAGCCGGTTTCATTCAGAGACACAGCTGTGAGTAGCTCTTGTCCAGCAGGTTTCTACAGTGTAGATGTTTATTCGGCTAATCAGAGAGAATCCTCATATGAAGGCATGTGTCATTTAGATGACTGAATTCACTCATCTCAGGACCGGATCTGTGATCAGGGTTACGGTGAATTTCAACCTGGTGAAATACAAGGATTTCGACTGCTAACCTGCATTAAGTTTCATTCGCAAAAATCATGAGACCTGCGAAGATTATTTTTCCTAGTTCTCTTACAGTCCAAACTAATTTAATTGCTTCACATTCTTTCTTTTGTAAAGTTTTTTTTTTTTTTTTTTTTGGTAGAATGTTTTGCACTCCATTTTGTAAAGTTTTTCCAAGTTATTTATAAAGCTTTTGTATTGTGTTTTGTTAAGCTTGAAGTTGTAATGCTAATCATTTTGCTATGTTTGGTTAATGTTTTTGTAGAGTGTTTAAAGTTTTGTAAAGTTGCAATTTTCTTTCAAGTTGTTAAATAGTTCTCTGTGTTGTTTTTGTGTAAAGTTTATTGTTGTGTTTCTTGGATAGTAAGTTTTTCAGTGTTTGGCATTTTGTAAAGTTTTGCACTGCATTTGTGAAGTTGTGTTAGTTTCTTTTGTACTGTTTTGTAAAGCTTAGTCGAGTGTCTTTGTTGTGATGCAAACCATTCTGTGATCAAGTTTTGTTTGCAGAATATTTAAAGTTTTGTAAAGTCACAATTTCGTTAAACAGTTTTTCTTTGTTGTTTTTTGTAAAAAATTTGTAGTGTTTGTTGTAAGGCTTTTGGGATTTTGTGGAGTGTTTTTGTTTGACATTTTGTAAACTTTTGCACTGCATTTTGTGAAGTTGTATCAATTTTTCAGAACTATTTTGTATTTTGTGTAAGTTTTTGTATTGTTTTTTAAAGCTTAGTAGAGTGTTTAAAGTTGTAACACAAATCATTCCGTCAAGTTCTTAAACTTTTTGTAGTGTGCTTTGTTTTTGTAAAGTGTTTAAAGTTTTGTAAATTTGCAAGTTTGGTTAAATAGTTCTTTGTTTTGTTTTTGTGTAAAGTTTTTTGTCATGTTTTCTGTATAGTGTTTAAGTTTTTTAGTATTTGGCATTTTGTAAAGTTTTGTACTGCATTTGTAAAGTTGTGTTAGTTTCTGAATTTTGTGAAGTTGTGTCAAGTCTTCTGAAGCTTTTGTATTTTGTAAAGCTTAGTCGAGTGTCTTGTTGTGATGCAAACCATTTTGTCATGTTTTGTTTGTAGAATGTTTAAAGTTTTGTAAAGTCACAATTTTGTTAAACAGTTTTTGTGTGTTGTTTTTTGTAAAAAAAATTTGTAATGTTTGTTGTAAGGCTTTTGGGATTTTGTAGAGTATTTTTGTTAAGTTAGACGTTTTGTAAACTTTTGCACTGCATTTTGTGAAGTTGTATCAATTTATTAGTTATTTTTATTAGTTATTTTGTATTTTGTGTTAGTTTTTTGTATTATGTTTTTTAAAGCTTAGCAGAGTGTTTAAAGTTGTAACAAATCATTCTGTGACGTTAAACTTTTCATAGTGTGCTTTTTTTTGTAGAGTGTTTGAAGTTTTGTAAAGTTGCAATTTTGTTTTGTTAAACAATTTTTTGCAGCGTTTGTTATAAGGTTTTTGCAGAGCATTTTTTTTGTTGTTTTTCATGTATACCGCATGAATAAGCAAAAGCATGGTTTCCTCACCTTGGCTTGACACCCAGGGTAAGTCTCATGAAGGGCCAGGGAGGTTAGGCTGGACACACTAAGGTCAAAGGGCAAGGGTCCCTGACCACGATGTTGAGACTCTTCCTCTGTCTTCTGAAGTCTCCTTAGGAGCTGTTCCAGGGCAAACAGCCGAACCTCATAATGCGGGCACCTCAGCAGTCGCTCCAGGAGATCTCTCTGAAACCCTTCAGACTCTGGACATTCCCACAGGTGAGGTGATTCCACACAGACGCTGATGGCTATGTGAGCCAGACTCTGCAGGTACTGTGTGGCTCCAGGGACTGAGAGGTTCACGTCATCGGGCCCCTGAGGGGCCACAAGTTCAGAGGCCATAAGAATCTGCAGAGTTTCCTCACGCAGTTTCTTCAGCTGCGACTCTAGAGCAGACATAAATGAAGTGACATAAATGATATTAGGTGACATTATCAAAGTGTACAATCCAATGAGACAGCAACTTTAATTGGTGTATATTAGTGAAAGACGAACACTCTTTGAACTTTCGGTACTAAATATTGATTCAGCTTCACTATGACATCACTGTTGAAAAGTATTCTGGGAATTACAAAATCTTCAGAGCCTCCTTTTTTCCTTATTGAATTATTATGAAGGCAATATTCTTCTGAAAGTTAAAATAAAGCCCACTTCTCCAACCAAGGCCCCATTGAAACTCCCACAATGCAACTCAATCCAGCCCTGCACATGATTCAACAAGGAGTGGACCAGAAGGCGGGGCCACACCATATTCCCCAAGAGATGGGCCCACTTACCCTGACACCCGAGCATCAAAAGAGCTCTCGTACGCTTCTCTGAGCACGCTCAGACTGACCTAAAGCAGCTAGCGTGCGCCGCACTCTAATTTAGCCAAGTGTGAGAGGGGATTCTGTATGTGTGTATACTTGCATGTCTCTTTAGGGCACAGACATTGCTCAACACCTATTTCAATGATGTTAATTGTTGACATGTTCACACAGACACTGGCCGTTATTATAAGACGGGGGTGATGGGAAGGCATGTTTAAAATCAGGGTGGAGATGTTGACAAATGTTTGTAGAGATGAGAACTGGAATATCTAATCTAATGTGGAAAACACCTCTTCACCAGAACCCTGACACAGACATCGCCAACACAACGTCAACCCAAGAAACAGACAGCGAGCTATTTAAAGAGTCATTTATCATAAATACAGATCACTTCCACATGCTTTTGTTCATGTTTTCTTGCTTCACTCAGTCACAGGCACAATTTGTAAACTCGCTTAAACGTACCATTAAAATTATTATATATACACATATTTGTTTCATGCTCACCAAGGCTGCTATTATTTTTGATCAACAACGTAACGTTGCAGGAATGTTGCAAAAAATGATTACAATTTAAAATAACTGTTTTGTAATTGAATATATTTTAAAAGGTAATTTATTCCTGTGATGCAAAGCTGAATTTTCAGCATCATTACTCCAGTCTTCAGTGTCACATGATCCTTCAGAAATCCTTATAATATACTGATTTGCTGCTTAATTTTGAAAGCAGTTGTGTTGCTTCATATTTTGTAGAAAGTGATGCATTTAAAAAAAAATGGAATGATAGTGAATATAAAGTTGTTGTTTTTTTCAAACCTGAATATATTAATTAAAAACAGTTAATTATAAATATACTCATTCCAAATATTATTTCCATATTAAATAAATAAATAGGTTTTTCCCATTCACACCAGAACAAGTACTACAGATGTCTGCTAGATGTTTAAAACCATACAGAAAAAGCACTTTAACAAGCACTTTCCCTCAATGTAGAAGGCACAGATTCACAGAAAGGCTCTCCAATAGGTTCCAATAAATAAACCAAGAATGCCGCAGTTACTCAGAGTGAGAGAAAAGTGAAATGAAGTAAAAACGAAACTGTAGTGGGTCATAAGAGGAGTGATCGTAACCATTCTCAAGTCTTTAAACTCAAGCCAAGTACTCATTACCACAAAACAACACACTGGGAGAAAAACATCATTAACAGAGGGAGGGAGACGAGAACTAGTCAGTCATGAGACAGACTTGGGTTAACAATGCTGATTTATTTCTCTTTCATACGCTTTCTATCTCTGTTTTCTTCCAACATACACAGAGGCAGAAACACAGAAGAGGGGAAGAAAGAGGAAATGAGAGTAAACAGCGAGTGCGGTGGAAAGAAAGAACGATTCGCTATGGCATTTATTAATATCGCTGGCCCTCTGGAGAGACGGAGGACCACGGTGGTAATGATTAATCTCGGAAATGAAAGGCATTTCTCAACAGGACAGATCGAGGCAGACAATGTGTGTGTGTGAGTTCGGAGACAGCAGTTCTGAGGATGTGCTGGAATCTTTATGAAAACCTAAACAGCCCAGTGAGACATCCAGAGCGGTGCACACAAACACAGCCGTCGTCCCAGCGTGACTCAGAGAAAGCTGTGGTTTCATCAATGCCACGACCACCAGGTTTCAATGACCAAATTTTGCTCTCTCATAAAAATAGCAATATTATAGTCACTGGCAATAGAAAATAAAGCCCAGGGCAGTGAAATCAAACACTGGCAAAACACTCCCAACCTGGAAAGGCAGCTTTCTTTTGAACCTCTCAGCAAGAAAATAAAAAGGAGAAATGAAAAAAGGAGAAATGAAAACAGCAAAAGAGAACAATTTAAAGGGATATTTAACCCAAAAATGACAACTGTCATCATTTAGTCACCCTCACGCTGTTCTGAACACTTTTAACATCTTCCCTTTAGCACAAAATGAGATGTTTTGAAGAATATTCATGTAAATTTCGGCTTATCACACAAACTCAAATTTATTTGCATAACATTTTCCAGAGTACACATAGTACAAATTGATATAGTACATATTGTATGGTCACATGGACCACTTTCACAATAAAAGCCTCTGCTTTTACTGTTTATGAAACGTGAACGTTTCAACATGTCAACAAACTTCTTTCAACATGTTCAAAAATCTTTTGAAAGTCATACAGGTTTAGAACAACATGAGGGTGAGTGACATAGGGCTGGGTATCGACAGAGATTTCATGATTAGGTTTCAAATTCATAAGCGTGGATATCGGTTCACTTGGATATGTATCAGGTACAGTAAATGTAAATATTTCCTAGGGAAAAAGTCTCATGCAAAGTTCTAAACTCTACAGGTAACATGTCAGTTGGTGCAACACTATAATATACAAATTAAACTATTAAATTAAATTGCTATTTATTTTTTAGATATAAAAATCAACAACCAAAAATTTTGTTGAATACAAACATTTAAATTACACAACATTCAAATGGTGGCTGTCATAAAAACCTGACTTTATTTAATCTATGTTTCAATAAATCTGTCATAATGAAAGCATAACAGGTTACGTAAAAATTTTTTGCTGTCAATCGATTAAAAAATATTAATAGCACATTTTTTCTGAAAATAATTGTGATTAATCCCACCTAACATTCGTTTTTATATATACTTTTATATTGCAATAATTTCACATTCAATCTTCAAATTCATGGAGAACCAACATATAGAAATCGTTCTTTTTTTCCTAATATTTAAACATTGACTACAGCTTTTCAGCATTACAGCATAATTGAGAGCTATCAAACATTTATTAGACTTGAAAAAATAACAACTTCTAATTTAAATGAACTTAAATCAATCTTCACATAAACCCATTATAATAAACGTCATATCTACCTGTGCCCTTCAGCAAGTAGGAAATATACAGAAATTTACAAGTTATCAAACACTAAATTCTAAATTAAATATAGATGAGCCCTTAAAGCTACAAAAGTTATTGATTTCCTCTTTTTTTCTTTTGTTCTTTGATGAACAGACATCACAGCAGCTGGGTTATTAGGTTATTTGGCTGCTATTACTTTAAGAGCTGCCGCTGCTGAACGTGACGCAGATCTGACACGCATGCTCGTAGTTTAATTCGTGCTTCAATATGAAATGATACGGGTTACAGTGTGCCCCACAGTATTTGTGCGTGCAGTTGAAGAGCATGCGCTACGAGCACAGTATAACGGCTAACAGGACAGGAAAATTCGTTTTTACTGACATATGGCCTGACAACATCTCATCTGACCACAGTTCACTGTTGTTCTACTGAATCTCCTCATCACCTGTACCATTTCCTCACTCGTTTGACTTGCGCCTGTTGCTGAGGCGACGTGGAGCGCGCGTCTGAAAAGCCTCCCGTTTAATGTTCTCGTAAAGACGTTCTGCATCTAATTAAATGCTAGTCTTGTCAAGAAAAAAAGAGACAGAAGCAGCAGTTGTGAGTAGGGTGGCTAACCCTAGCTCCGCCCCTGCGTTAAATATTTTTGATGCCGTTAAACTGGAAAAATTAATCGCGTGCATTAACGCACTAATTTTGACAGCACTAGTAAAAATATAGTGAATACGTAATATACACTACCGTTCAAAAGTTTTAGATCAGTAAGCCTTGTAATGTTTTTTTTAAAGAAGTCTCTTATGCTCATCAAGGCTGCATTTATTTGATCAAAAAATACAGAAAAAAACAGTAATCTTGCAAAATGTTATTACAATATAAAATAATGGCTTCTATTTTACATACTTCAAAGTATGATTTATTTCTGTGATGCAAAGCTGAATTTCCATCAGCCAGTAGTCCAGTCTAAAGTGTCACATGATCCTTCAGAAATCATTCTAATATGCAGATTTATTATTAGAATTATCAATGTTGGCAACAGTTGTGCTGCCAAATGTTTTTTTGGAAACTGCGATAATTTTTTCAGGATTCTTTGATGAATAAAAAATTAAAAAGAACAGCATTTATTCAAAATATGAATCTTTTCTAACAATATAAATCTTTGCTATCACTTCTTATCACTTCATCCTTGCTGAATAAAAGATTTAATTCCTTTCAAAAAAAGAAAGAATAAAAATTTACTGACCCCAAACTTTTGAACAGTAGTGTATATTGTTAGAAAAGATTTCTATTATAAATAAATGCTCTTCTTTTTAACTTTTTATTCATCAAAGAATCCTGAAAAAAGTATCACAGGTTCCAAAAAAATATTTAAAAAATTAAATAAAAAATATTAAAAAAAATATATATATATATATTAAGCAGCTCAACAGTTTCCAGCACTGATAATAAATCAGCATATTAGAATGATTTCTGAAGGATCATGTGACACTTTAGACTGGAGTAATGGCTGACGGAAATTCAGCTTTGCATCACAGAAATAAATTACACTTTAAAGTATATTAAATAGAAACCATTATTTTATATTGTAATAACATTTTGCAAGATTACTGTTTTTTTGTCTGTATTTTTGATCAAATAAAAGCAGCCTTGATGAGCATAAGAGACTTCTTTAAAAAACATTACAAGTCTTACTGACCTAAAACTTTTAAATGGCAGTGTATTTAGCAAAGTGCTCCTCTCTAAAGTTATTATATTCTAGTGGACAAGCTAAGAACACTGAATGACTTTCCTGAGGTAAATGTTATGTTATGTGACACTGTATATAAGCTGTTTTACTGATGTCACATGATGCATTGCAATAACAGTACTGTTTCTTTCAACACTTCTGATGTTCATTCATGTTTACTTTATGAAAGAAATAGTAAAAAAAAGGAAGAGATGATCACTGCTACTTAAATTGAGGCAGCTACAATATCTCTAACATCACATTAGAGTATCAAAACCACATTGTTTGAATTTCATAAGAATTTTTAAAACTGAATTAGAATTTTTGTCAGAATTTGAATTTTTCAAAGCTTTTCAAATAGCATAGGCTAAAAGATTGATCTTGATATTTAATAGTCCATATCAGTTTATCATCTAAATGAAGATTGATTAAAATCAACTAATTGATACTTGCAACACAGCTCTAGCAAACAATGAGGTAATTCTGAATCCCTTTAAGTTATTCATAACACTTTCTCACTTTATATAAAATGGAACACTCAATAATTCCATGAAATACAGCATTACGGCCCAAGCACCTTTACGACACGCTAGCTGTTAAAGTACATGTGCCATCTTTTTGTTTCTAAGTGTTCAGCTAGAGTTTATGGTGCAGGAAAACAGTGGGCAGTCTGTACTCACTACAGTAGTAAACACACACCGATACACACATGCAGCAACGTGCACGCACACATGGATTTTACATCATGCCCTGCCATCATTACCCAAACTGTGAAAAACAAAACCCAGACGAGGGAAGAACGTGCAGAGCAGATGTGAGCATGCAAACGCTTTCCCACAGTGGGCAACCCCTACACTGCCAACCACCTACTACCGAGTGTGTGCGCGCGGTATCCACGATTTATTCACCCGAGACAGAGAAATATAGGGAATACAGTACCCTTTGTGCCAAAATGATGGTTTGAATGGCCATCGGAGAGAGAAAGTGAGAGAATTTGTGTGGTGGTGTATGTTAAGGGAGCATTTCTCAGGCGGTACAGCGTTTGATCCACACAGGCTCGTAAACCCGAACGTCTCATGCCCAGCTAAAGCATCGCCAGTAAAAACACCACCACAAACTCTGCTCAGAGTCTCAGAGCCAAACTACTTAGAGCTCTCGGCCTCACACACACACGTCCTGTTCCAGTGAGGAGTACATCAGAATGGGAATACATGCAAGAACTGCCCAGAAAATTTCAACTCCTACTTAATGGTGCCAAGACGAATGAAAAAGCAGATTGTTTAGGTCCTTCTGACCAGCTTCAAGTGTTAGTGACAAATTAAAATGTTCATATCTTCACTGTTGAACACCTGTGAAGAGTGTGCTTTAGGAAAGAGAGAGTGACTGGCTGAGTGAGAACGATATAAACAGACAGAAAAAGAAATGAAAAGTATGGAAGAGTGAATCATACATATTATCCTAAAATAAAAACAGGACAAAAAAGAAATATTGGTAAAGACTTTATTTTATGGTGTCCTTGTTAGTGTGTAATTAGACAAATAAGTACTGAGTGATATTAATTAACAACATTTAGTTTATATACAATTGGGTTAGGGTAAAGAAAATGAAGACAATTTTAGAACATTAAGATTTTTATTATTTTATTCCTTTTTTATTTAAACATTATTTAATAACATTTTAATTGTATTATTTTTTATAAATTATTTTCATTAGTCACATTTTTATTTTTTATTTTATTATTATTTTTTTAATCAAGTTTTATTTATGTTTAGTAAAACTTTTTTGTACCTTCCATTATTTTCAATGGTGATTCTCTTACAGTAATGTATGTTTTTTTTTTAGTTTATTTATTTATTTATTTATTTTTTGAACACATTTTTTTAAATCTAAATATTTCGTTGCTTTACAGTAATTAAAATGACTTTTTTTTGCATTACGTTGCTTACCTGACATGAAAATAATGTCAAATTCACAAAATCTTGGTCGTATTCTAAAGGTTTTATTTTATCTTCTTAATGTGAAACATAATATCCTTTCATTTTCCTTTCAGGACATGTTCAAGTTTTATGACATGAAAAAGATTGTTTTTAAAGGAAAAGTTCAAATCAATCAATAAATAGCTTATTCTGCCATAACTTGTTTCTCCAGAGTCATATGACTTTCTTTCTTCTGTGTAACACAAAAGATGTTTGACAGAAATATGTTCCCATACAATGAAAGCAAACATTGTCCAGGGTCAGTCACGCTGCAAAAGGATAAAAAAAAAGCACCATAAAATTGTCCATATGTTTGTGTGCTATATTTCAAGTCTTCTGAAGTCCTACATTTGGTTTGATGTCAATGAAAACAAACTGCATTGTTTCTTGCATGTCATATAACTTCAGAAAACTTGGAATATAGGAATAGAAATATAATATTTTATAAATATGATTTATTATTTGTCATTTTTAACTTTTTATCATCTCCTTATACTGTATGACAAGTGTGAACATTTGACCTAACATCTCTTTTTGTGTTACCCAGCACAAAGTCAGTCATACAACTTTGACAGACTTTAACAAAGTATGCTGACAGTTTTAATTTAGGGTGATTCCTGAAAATGAGAGAGGAAAACACTGCAAAAAGCCAGACAGAGTGTGAAATATTGAGATAGATGGAGTGAAATTTATGTTGAGAGAAATAAAAGGAAAAGCAGACAGAGATTAAGAGGGTGTTAAGACTGCGAGTGCAGGGCAGAGTGTATAAATAAATCTCTACACAGCACAAATGTGTGTGTGTGCCCACCGTTTGTTATGTAAGTGATGGAAGGCGGGTGGGACTGTAAGAATATGCTTGTTTTAAAGTGATAAACACCGCCACCATGCCCACATGTGTGCGACACATGGGGCCCGCAAACACGCAGGGGCTGCCCCGTTTAACTGGGTCACACAGGCACAATTGTACCATCTGTCAGAGACAGTTTTTCTTATATCAAAGACCCACAGGCCTCCAGCACACTCAAAATAACACACACTCAAAGCAGACACCATACTTCCTTGGAATAAAAACTAGACTGGAAGTTATAGATTTGGAAACAAGCATATAATACTAGTGTTTATTTCACTACAGATGGTGTTTTGAGCTCTTACCTGATACAGGAACAGGAAGACAACCACAAAGACAGCCCAGCAGGTCTAGAAACGCACCACGTGTTACCAGACATGGATTCTGCCTGTCAGTTTGTGTGTGTGTGAGTGAGAGACAGAGATATCATGTTAATGATTATTATATACGGCACAGACTTTCATTGCATTTACTCAATGAGTTGTACAGAAACGACACACTTTGTTTTTCAAGTGTGGCAAACACAGAGTGTGAGGAAAAAAAACAGAGGTGGGATATTTGATTGAAATTTTAATGTAAAAAATATACACTGTAGAAACGCAGTGTAATTTATATAAAATTACTAGTTTCAGTGATGCCTGTCAAAGTCAATGCGATAACACATTAATGCAATCTCAATTAAAAACAAAACAAATACTGCATTTAAAGCAGGTTCTATTTGTTCCTATGAATCACCCATAGTCAGTGCCCGGGTTGCCAGGTCCACGTTTTTATCCCTTCACCAACAATTTGTAGCGTTAAATTAATTTTAACAACTAACTATACTTGACTATATTTTATTCATTTTTTCATGTGTGTCAAAACACTTTTTTGGGTTACTGTATTATAGTCACACAGTGATTGTGGATGCTGAGGGTAAAGCGCTGCCCATGGGCACAAAGGGAATTCTGGGCCCTGTATCTCACACCAACTGCAGGGGTAACATTTGTGGGAGAGGGTGGATGTGTGTGGATGGAGACAGGAGTGGGTATGTGGAAGAGTAAATCAGTTACGTGTGTACGTGTATGTGTGTGTGTGTGTGTGTGACCACAGCACAGCAAACGCTCATGGACATGGGCGAGAACAAGAGGACCAGTGTTCAGGGCTGACGTCAGTATTTCATCACTGAGATATTAATAACACAAACTCTCTCTCTCTCTCTCTTTGAATGTCTGGCTTCATCTTTTTGTGTCACTCTGTTGCTCTTTAAACACATAATATTACTCAGAATTCAACAAATTACAAAACTAAGGATTATGGGGAAATTTGATCAGATGTTTGGGAACTTCATCTTTATCCCCCACCTTTAGATTCTCTCTCATTCCTCTGGAATTCTTCCATCTTTCTAAATATTCCCTAAATCTCTTCATTGTACGTGTTTGGAATGACATACTACCACACTACTATTATTAGAAATGCAGTATGTATATTATGTACAGTGTGAACATTTTCTATATGCATGGAACGCTTGGATTACCTTTTACATTTGCCAAATTGTGCAATATATAAAAAGAGCTCAGTATCCCAAAATGCAAAGCACTCAACTTGACATTCCCTTTCCAGTAATAGGAATGAATCAGAAATAACATCATTCATCTCCTTCTTGACTCATTATTTGATTGGACTGTTAAAAGGTCAGTCATTTCACACAAAACTAGATTAAAAATGAGAAATAACTACAGTTATTATTAAGGACCATTGTTATTTAATTATGAGATACTATTTTATATATATTTGACATTTGGAGTAAGTTTTCATTTTCATTTTTTTTTTTAATTTTAGTTAAAGTTGCAATATGGTTGTGTGATTCTGTCATTTATATTTGCTACTTTTTTATGTTTATATACTGTATTTGGTCACACTTTATTTTAAGGTCCAGTTCTCGCTATCAACATACCATTAACTATGACTTTTTCCTCAATAAACTCCTAAATTTGCTGCTTTTTAATAGTGAGTAAGGTAGGTGTTAAATTTAGGTATTGGGTAGGATTAGGGATATAGAATATGGTCATGCAGAATATGTGCTTTATAAGTACTAATAAACAGCCAATATGTTAATAATAGGCATGATAATAAGCAACTAGTTGATAGTGAGAATTGATCCCTACACTAAAGTGTTACCATATATTTTTCAATCATTTTTATTTTATTTATTATTATCTTTTTTATGGTTTTAGTTTTTGGTAACTATAATAACCTTGACTGCAACACCTCTTAATGAATGAAACATGCAATATAGCACTGTCATGGGACAATGCAGCATACAATTGTTTGAAACGTTTATCATTGCATGCCGTTTCATATACTTTTCTAGTAGGCCGAATACACTATATCTTGCCCAGTATGCTAATATTCCATTCTAAATGCACTGTCCTCTTGTTTCATCTTCATAAACTTTCCCAAAATCTCCCTCTCTGTCTCTCTCTCTCTCTCATTAGGGTGTTTGTTATAAAGCATCAGTATGGATGAGTGAGAGTGGTCAAAGGTTACGTAGCCGTGTCACTCTCTCTGCAGTGCTGCTGTCCGAGTGCTGGGTCAGTGAGCTGAGATCAGTCTTTGAAAACAGGACCTCAGAACACAGAGAGCTCACTTTACACACCAGTAAGCTGATGTGTGAACAGAGCAGCCATATTATTTTGTAAAATAATGTTATTTGCAAATGCCTGACCAGAATGATGCTGGTATGCACACACATATTTTCTGATATATATATGCAAATAATGACAGTGGTTAGTAGGCCAGTAGTGGTTAGTGGACAGTAGTGGTTAGTGTATCAGAATGACAATACCAACCTTGTGGCGAGCCACAGCCGTGGAAAAATAGCACTGGAGAGGTCACAGTCCTGCTCATTTCCTGACTGGGGTCTGTGTGTGTCCGCCAGGTAGGAACGTAACAGCGACAGCACCTGTGAAGGAGACACACCTTTAATATGAGAACAAGATGAAGAGAAAAAAAAAAAGAGATCTGAGATTGAGATCACAGAAAAATATACAGAGAGATCAGTGCAATACTACTAATACTAAAATAATCAAGATTAGACAGAAAGGTTTTAGATCAGAGACAGAGAAAACAGGAATTCTGTATACTCATCACAGTTTTGCTATTATTCTTCCTAAGTTCTCTATTATTTTTTTTTTCCTTTAATTGTGACCATAGATCAGAGATGAAGTGCTTAGCTATAAATCAGAGACATCAGAGAAAACAGAGGAGGAGATCAACATTTAGAGATTGGAGAAAAATTTGAGAAAAGACAGATAAACAAGAGACTGATCAAACGGAGACATTAAAGAGAGAAATCAAGACAGATAAATAAGAGATCAGATCAAATAGATAAATCAAACAGAGATCAGAGAGACATTAAAGTGAGAAATCAGACGGATAAATAACAGACAAGATCGGATAAATCACAGAGACATCAGATATCAGAGAGAGATATCAGATACATAAATCTAAGATCGGACAAATAAACAAGAGAGGTATCAGATATGGACATTAAAGACAGAAATCAGATCAGTTAGATAAATCAAAGAGAGATCAGACATCAGACTAAGATCAAAGAGAAAATTCAGAAAGATAGATCAGACAGATGTCAGAAATCAAAGAGATAAATCCCAGATGAAACAGACAGAGACAGCAAATAGAGAAATCAAACAGATAAATAAGAGAGATCAGATAACTCAGAGATAGATCAGACAGAGACATCAAATTGATATCAAAGAGATGTAAGGTTCATAAATCAGATATCATTCAAAAAATGAGCGGTATCAGAGACATTAAAGTGTGAAATCAGATCAAACAGATATCAGTGAGATATCAGAAAGAGATCAAAGATTATTTAGACAGATAAATCAGACAGATCAGATGAAGATGGCAGAGATCAAAGAGCGAAATCAGACAGATAAATAACAGATAGATCAGACAGAGATGTCAAAGAGAGAAACCAGGCAGAGAAATAACAGAGATCAGACTTAAAACTCAGAGATAGATCAGACAGAGACATCAGATAGATATCAAAGAGAGATATCAGATATATAAATCAGAAATCCAACAAATAAATAAGAGAGAGATCAGATATAGGCTTTAAAGACAGAAATCAGATAAGATAGATAAATCAAAGAGAGAAAAGACATCAGACAAAGATCAAAGAATTCAAACAGATAGATCAGACAGAGACGTCAAAAGAGAGATATCAGATATAGAAATCAGAGATCGGACATATAATCAGATTAATATATTATCAGATACATAAATCAAAGATCTAACAAATAAATAAGAGTTGGATCAGACAGATAAATCAGAATCAGATCAGACAGAGACATCAAAGAGATCAAAGAGTGAAATCATAGAGATTAATCACAAAGGGATCAGATTGATACATCAGACAGAGATCAGACAGATACATCAGAAAACAGACAGATAAATCAGAGATCAGACAGATAAACCACAGAGGAATCAGATAGAGAAATTAGAAAGAGATTCAACAGATTATTCAGGAATCAGACATATGAATCACAAAGAGATCAGACATAGTTGTCGGAAAGACACTAGACAGAGAAATTAAAAAGACAGATCAGAATCTTCGTTAGTTCATCTGTCTTAATCAAAAAGAGAGAGAAAACAGAGATCAGACACACAAATCAGCTTCTTTAGCTTATCTTACACATCTTTACATATAACAGTCTACAGAGAGAAATAAAATGAAGTGAATGGACAGCAGGCAACTCTGTGCATGCAAGGTTAAAGAGTGTACAACAGGCTGAAATAGTCTCTTTACTGGGTTATAGCCGCAATGTGGAAGCCACTCATTATGTCCCAGGCAGGAGAGGCACAGGGCAAAACAAGTTTGACCATGAAATACTAGGCCTTGTCTTCCAGCTGCGGACAACCTCCGACACTAGCGGCCCACACCCTGTATCCCACACATCTAGCTCAGGCCTGCTCGCGCCGTCGGCTGGGAAGGCCCATGACGGCTGGCCTCTTCTGTGCCCTTGGAGGAAAGTGCGTATATTTATAGTGACGAACTACACAACTTGTGACCAACCAAAAACCGATGGCAGCGGCTAAAGGCAAAAATAAACACCCCGCAGAGGTCCATAATTCAGCAGAGTGTACAGAGTGCACACATTTAGAAAAGAAACACGCACAAACAAACACCAGCACACGGCCTGAATACAGTGCTTGATGCTGACTTTTGACACACTAAGACCTTTGAGTCGGCCGTTAAATAAGACTGCGAGGAAAATGTTTTAAAAGCCAACCTGTGGGCGGACGCTTTTATGAGTAGATTTTGGAAAGTCTGGAAACAGTCTGAATCTAATTAAACTCATTTGCCATTTTTTTTTATTTTTTATTATTATTTATTTTTTTTAACAGGCTTTTTCTTAAAGCAGAAACAAAGCTTGTATGAGTGGGTGTTTCAAGGCCGATTGAAGCGGTCACTAAATCCAGACCTTGGCAGCAATGCACAACAAAGAGAAAATGCACACAAAAAACAAAAACAACTTACAACATGTCTTAACAAGGCCAGTTTCTTGACACAAATAATAGTGAAAACAAAATCAGCAGTGAAAACAATAGTGACTAGTGAAAACAAAAATCAGGCAAGTAGTAATTAGAACATATTTAAAATGTTTAATATTCAGTTATGTAGAGTGGGATTTTATACCAATGAGATTTCACTGTGGGTTAAGCTATCCAGCACAAAAATGGGAGGAAAATTAATATAATAGTTTGTGGACACATCCACTATGATGAAGTTAGAGAAATACATTCTTATTTGGCACTAAGACAAGAAAAAAAAAAAAAAAAAAACACCTTTACACCAATACTCTGTCTTGTGGCTATATTCACAAACACTTATTTTACATGCACATGGGGAGGAATACAATTAATCTGACTGTTCTCAATTTCAGAATTGACCAAAAAACAAACAAACAAGCAAAACAGGAATAAAAATAAATCTGTATATTCTCCATTTGTAAAACAAAACAAACAAAAAACAAATATACAAAGAAAAAAAAGAAAAAAAAAAAAGAAAAGAAAAGACAAGAATTGAAAATAAATAAGGCAGCGGCTACTTGCACTAAGTGTAAATAGTGATAGATGCTATTTACACTAAGTGCAAATAGCATATTTTTTAGTGATAGATACTATTTACACTAAGTGCAAATAGCAATGGATTCTATTTACACTATGTTAAAATAGCAAGATTTTCTGCTATTTATACTACTTATTGCAAATAGTGGCAATTATCTGCTATTCTATTTACACTATGTTAAAATAGCAAGATTTTCTGCTATTTATACTACTTATTGCAAATAGTGGCAATTATCTGCACCTCAGTATTGTAGTCCATTATAAAACAGTACACAATAATAACGCACTGAGTGTAAATTATAGTTTTAATTCAAATTATTAAATGGATGCCACCTTATTGGGACAATAAAGCCCTCCCTACACCTACCCTAACCCTACCCAATACTTTTATTTTCAACTTTTTCATTATTTCCTTCATTTTTATTGAAAATAAATGCCTTTATGATGCGATATTAGATTTGAAAAGGGAGAAAAAAAGTTCAGCAAAAGGCGGGCTCGAACTCGGGTCGATCGCGTCAAAAATCGTGTGCCTTACCATATATACCACTGAAACTGATGCTGAATTATCGTCATTTTTTTAGTATTGACTAACCCAATCACACGTTAGTGGGCGGAGTTAGTGTAAATAGCCTTTTCCAACAAGGCGGGCTATTTGCACAGTGTAAATAGACACTCCGAATAAATAATCTGTCCATTCTCCATTTACAAAACAAAACAAATACATACAAACAGAAAGAAAACAAAACAAATCAGGAATAAAATAAAAAAAGAAATCTGGCTGTCCCCCATTTATAAAACAAAACAAACAAAAAACAAATACATACAGAAAAAAGAAAAGAAAAAACAGGAATAGAAAATAAATAATCTGTCTGTTCTCAATTTACAAAACAAAACAAAAACACACAAAACAAAAAACAAAAAAATCAGAGTTGATCTTTTTTCCTTAAATAAAATAAAAAATAAATAAAGGTCACACTTTATTTTAAGGCCCAATTCTCCGTCATTAACAAACTATAAACTACGACTTTTGCCTCAAACTCCTAATTTGCTGCTTATTAATAGTTAGTAAGGTAGTTGTTAAGTTTAGGTATTGGGTGAATTAGGGAAATTGAATATGGCCCTGCAGAATATGTGCTTTATAAGTGCTAATAAACAGCCAATATGTTAATAATAGGCATGCTAATAAGCAACTAGTTAATAGTGAGAATTGGTCCCTATACTAAAGTTTTACCATAATAAATAATAGACTGCTCTCACTTAAAATAAATAAATTCATTATATTAACCCCTCAAAAATGGAAAATACATTCACATAATCATAAGCTGAAACAGCGCACACTACTTTATCTCAAAAGTGTGTGTGTGCACTAGTGTGCTTGTGCAAGACCCCCATTGAGTGGAGTATGTCTGCTGATCTGATTTACTGTTTTCAAAACACAGTGGATTAATTTCCCTGTGGGACCTGGATGTTACCCAGGACTTTTAAAAAGAAGCTGTTGCATTGTGGGTAAGCGGCAGTGGTGGAGAGCGCTCAGAGCTGGGGCTGAGGCGTCAGGTTAGGTTAGTGCTGCTCAATCTGTTTCCCTCGTTAGCCGGCTACTAAAGGGAATCAGTGAGTTGTGTCAACAGGGATTTTTAGGTGAACTCAGCAGGGTTCAAGCCTTTTACTCAGCAAAGCTGGTTTTGTAATCAAAATGGCACTTTGAAACGCTGTGCTGACACATTTCTTCATTTCATCCTGGTATCAGAACTCTGTAATGCAAATTGAGGGTTGTGGGTGTTGTGTTAAGGAAGGTGTACATACAGTAAAGCTATTTTTATACGTATCAGATTCAAACAAAGAACAAAAAGGCTTTAATTCAGGCCTGATACAACAACATCTGCAACCTGTTTTCCTCCCACCCCCACTCTTTCTCTTTTTGTGTTTTTGTTTAAACAGATATGGCAAGAGAAAGTGAAATACGTATCATTTGCTTACAGTCAGTAATGTCCAAAGGAATGCTAAAGTGATGAATTGTGCACTACAGAGATGACTGTTTGTACTACAGAGATGACTGACACATCAAATTATGTTATTTTTCTAAGCGATTGAATGTTTTTTGGCGAACAAAACAAATCCAGAGACATACAGTCAAACCAAAAATTATTCAGACAGATATAATTTTTGATATTTTTTTTTACCAGTGGGTGCAGGACCCTATAGTTCATTTATATAAGTGAGGATAGCAAAATAAAGCAAACTTTGACATATTATATGCAAATATTCTTCATACAGTGGACTACCAGTAAAATTTGGGACCAAAAATTTGATTTGACACTTTGACCTGACCATTTTTTTTTTTTATTATATACCTTTCTATCAAAGTTATCTGACATTATCAAGATGAATTTGTTCTGACAGTTTAACTCGAGTTCTTGCCATATTTTATTATCATTTTATAAACTATAGCAAATAAACTGTGATAATGTGAGAAATGTTGAAGGTGTCTTAATAAATTTTGGTTTGACTGTATCTAGAGACTAGAATATCAATAGAAAATTGGGCTTGGGCCAGCATGCAACCACCTGGTTAACACCCCACTAAGAACATAACAGAAATAGTATTTAATTTCGTGACTGGAGGGTCAGAAATCTCTCAGGTTTCATTAAAAAGATCTTCATTTGTGTTTCAAAGATAAATGTTAATTCTTACGGGTTTGGAATGACAAGGATTAGTGAATAACAATAGAATTTTACTTTTTGGTGGAACTTTCTCTTTAAGAATTTAGGAACACAGATGTAAAAACAAAGCCATGCACAGGCAGTGCCATCTTTATCTATCTCTTAGCTGATGCTGCAATCCACACGTACACCACTCCTGCATGCAACTCAGGTATTCGCATCAGATAGCAGCATGAGGGCAGTTCTCCACTGAAAGCATCATGACATTATCTCCAGCTGATCTGAACATACTTCACACCATGAGCTCCCCCCACACACATAGACAAGATTATGTATCATGAGATACTGTTATCTGCTCCTAATCTGGTTGTACACACAAACATCCATAATTTCCATATTCAAAGAGTTAAGAGAGGCACAGTGACAGCAAATCGAAAACATACAGAAAACACACAGGAAAATAAAAGAGCCCTTTCACTCTCGATTTCCCTTTCTTTTATTGTCTCATGTAATTCTCTTTTTATTTATTCATTTATTTGTGATATATGCGTTTCTATTTGAATGTTTTAAAATGTAATTTATTCCTGTGATGCAAAGCTGAATTTTCAGCATAATTACTCTAGTCTTCAGTGTCACATGATCCTTCAGAAATCATTCTAATATTCTGATATGGTGGTACTTTTGAATGGTAATGTGTATATACGTGTATATAAAAAAAGAAAAAAAAAAATTATATGAACAAAAACAAACATATACAGTTGAAGTCAAAAGTTTACATACACCTTGCAGAATCTGCAAAATGTTAATTATTTTACTAAAATAAGAGGGATCATACAAATGGCATGTTATTTTTTATTTAGTACTGACCTGAATAAGATATTTCACATAAAAGACATTTACATATAGTCCACAAGAGAAAACTAATAGTCGAATTTATAAAAATGACCCGTTCAAAAGTTTACATACACTTGATTCTTAATCCTGTCTTGTTACCTGAATGATAAAACGCTCACTGATAAACGATGCATTAAGTGCCAGGGGTATAAACTTTTGAACAGAATGAAGATGTGTACATTTTTCTTATTTTGGCTAAATATCTTCTTTTTTTTCCCCATTTAGTACTGCCCTTCAGAAGCTACAGAAGATACTTACATGTTGGGAAGTCGTGGCCTAATGGTTAGAGAGTCGGGCTCGTAACCCAAAAGGTCACGGGTTCGAGTCGCGGGCCGGCAGGAATTGTAGGTGGGGGGAGTGAATGTACAGCGCTCTCTCCACCCTCAATACCACGACTGAGGTGCCCTTGAGCAAGGCACCAAACCCCCAACTGCTCCCCGGGCGCCGCAGCATAAATGGCTGCCCACTGGTGTGTGTGTGTTCACTGGTGTGTGTGTGCACTTTGGATGGGTTAAACGCAGAGCACAAATTCCGAGTATGGATCACCATACTTGGCCATATGTCTCGTCACTTTTTCAGAAGACAAAATAAGTGAAATTTACCCTGATCTTCAAATTCAAAAAGTTTTCTCCCATCCCCCCCAAATTGTGGAATTTGTTCAAATACACAACAATGATGAAAAACCACAGAATTTGTGGGAGCTGAAGGATTTTTCTGAAGAACAGTGGGAAGTTTAACTGTTCAGGACAAACAAGGGACTCGTGAACAACTATCACTAAACAAACAAACACAGCTGTGGATCATTCAGGTAACAACACAGTATTAAGAAACAGTAAACTTTTGAACGGGGTCATTTTTATAAATTCAGCTATTATTTTCTCTTGTGGAATATATGTAAATGTCTTTTATGTGAAATATCTTATTCAGGTCAGTACTAAAAAAATAACATGCCTTTTGAATGATCACTCTTATTTTGGTAAAATAATTAACATTTTGTAGATTCTGCAAGGTGTACGTAAAATTTTCACTTCAACTGTATAAAAAAAAAAAATACAAATTGATCTTTCTAGCTCAGGGGTGCCAAAACTCGGTCCTGGAGGGCCAGTGTCCAGCAGAGTTTAGATCCAACCCCAATTAGACACACCTGAACCAGCTAATCAAGCTCTTACTAAGCATACTAGAAACTTCCTGGAAGGTGTGTTGAGGCAAGTTGGAGCTAAACTCTGCAGGACACCGGCCCTCCAGGACCGAGTTTGGGCACCCCTGTTCTAGCTCAAGAACGAACTGAAGCATTAGGTGGCAGGCATTTTGCATAAAGACATGAAGAATTTCTCCCATTTCTAAATAAAATGCTGCATAAGACAGTTATCTGCCATCACTTGTCACCAGAGCACCACCCACACAACATCCCTCACACGGACCTCAGCGATTCCTCACCGCAGTCTAATTCCCTCCACATCTGCAGGAGCTTTGAGCAGATATATGACTGCCATGACAGTAAAGAACACCAAATCCAGCTCTTTCCTTACCCGAGCACATCTTCATCCCAGCACTCTACAGTTATGTCTGTCTCACACACACACACACTAGCAAACTATTCCAGTTTCATGTCCAGAAACCTGCTTCAGCGTCAAAATTATAACATCTCTCTGTCGCTATCTGCATTTATCTAAGCTTCTAGGTTTAATATTTATCCTTGTTGAGCACTTGAATTTCCCTTTGGGGTTAAATTATGCATGTGTCACATTCCTTAATGCAGTTCCATCTGCTTGTCCCCATCATTTGCTGGGTGTACCACTGATATATATTATTAAACTAATGAACCATTTAACCCTGCTATTAACAAACCATTAACTATGACTTTAGCCTCAAAAAACTCCTAATTAGTTGCTTATTAATAGTTAGTAAGATAGTTGTTAAGTTTAGGTATTGGGTAGGATTAGGGATGTAGAATATGGTCATGCAGAATATGTGCTTTATAAGTACTAATAAACAGCCAATATGTTAATAATAGGCATGCTAATAAGCAACTAGTTAATAGTGAGAATTGGTCCCTATACTAAAGTGTTACATACACTATTGTACAAGCCTTATTTGTCATGTAACACGTTAAGTTAATGGATTGCTGTAGAGACCATGTGATTGGGGGGATTCACACACCTGAAGCAGTGTTCCATGGATGTGGTTTTGTTGGAGTCCTGGTCCAGGTTCTTGAGGCAGCTCCTCCAGGAGAGTCTGGATGGTGGAGGGAACCTGGGTCACCAGAACAAACGGAACCAGGGCTCTCGCTGCCATTTCACGCGTGCGGTACACTGCAGAGCGACCACATCTACAAGACAACCACAGGACAAGGGACAACAGGTTCACAATTATACTTCAGCCACTTCATGAACTCTTCAAATCAGAGTAACTGCATGGTAAGAAATTAATTTTGAGGGGGTTCTGGTGAAGGAGTGAGAAGTATTTTTGGAATTAAACTCTCTTGTTGAGATTATAGCTGTGCACACTCAACCAACTTCATGAGGTGCATCCTGGGATTCTTTTAAACAACACAAAGAGTTCACATGTACTGTAAACAGTAAAAACTTTATACAGTTAAAAACAGAATTACTGTGAAATATTATTACAATTTGAAACAACTGTTTTTATATGGAAGCCCATTTCCGCCACTGAATTAAAAAAAGAGAAAGGTAATTGCGACTTTTTATCTCACAATTCTGGCTTTTTTTTCTCAGAATTGCGTGATACAAAAAAAAATTAAATTAAATTTTTTTTTTTTAAAACGCAATTCTTACATTTTTTCCCTCAGAATTGCATGATATAAACTCACAGTTGCGGGTTATAAAGTCAGAATTGCGAGATATAAACTGGCAGTTTTTATCTCTCTCAATTCTGACTATTTCTTGTAGTTGCGAATTTGTATCACTTTTTTTCTCAGAATTGTGAGTTTATATAGCAATTCTGAATTTATAACACACAACTGCTAGTTACCAAACTGGCAAGTCTGAGAAAAAAAAGTCATAATTGCAAGTTTATATCTCGTAGTTGCAAGTTTGTATCTCGCGATTGTGACTTTTTCTCAGAATTGCGAGTTTATATTGCAATTCTGACTTTATACAACTGTGACTTATCACAACCGTGAGTTAAGTCAAAATTGTGAGATATAAACTCACAACTCTGAGAAAATATCTTGCAATTCTGACTACTTCTTGCAGTTGCGAGTTTGTATCTCACGATTGTGACTTTTTTTCTCTGAACTGCGAGTTTATATCGCAATTCTGACTTTATAACAACTGTGACTTAAGTCAGAATTGCGAGATATAAATTCTGACAAGTCTGGCAAGTCTGAAAAAAAGTCTGAAAAAAAGTCAGCATTGCAAGTTTATTGCAATTCTGACTTAACTCGCAGTTGTGTGTTATAAAGTCAGAATTGCGAGTTTATATCTCAATTCTGACTTCATAACACACAACTGCAAGTTATTAAGCCAGAACTGTGAGACATAAACTTGCAATTCTGAGAAAATATCAGTCTTTTCCCCCTCCTCAGAACTGGAATCGCAATTGCAAGTTTTTATCTCACAATTCTGAGAAAAGTCAACTTGCAATTACGAGAAAAAAGTCAGAATTGTGAGATAAAAAGTCACAATTACCTTTTTTTTTTATTTTATATTCAGTGGAAACAGGCTTCCATAGTTATATATATATATATATATATATATATATATATATATACACAGTACAGGTCAAAAGTTTGGAAACATTACTATTTGTAATGTTTTTGAAAGAAGTCTCTTCTGCTCATCAAGCCTGCATTTATTTGATCAAAAATACAGAAGAAAAACAGTAATCTTGCAAAATGTTATTACAATATAACATAATGGTTTCTGTTTTAATATACTTTAAAATATAATTTATTTCTGTGATTCAAAGCTGAATTTCCATCAGCCATTACTCCAGTCTAAAGTGTCACATGATCCTTCCGAAATCATTCCTAATGTGCTGATTTATTATCAGTGCTGGAAACTGTTGAGCTGCTTAATATTTTTTGGAACCTGTGATATTTTTTCAGGATTCTTTGATGAATAAAAAGTTAAAAAGAAGAGCATATTAAAAAGAAGAGTATATACTACCGTTCAAAAGTTTGGGGTCAGTAAATTTTTATTCTTTCTTTTTTTGAAAGAAATTAAACCTTTTATTCAGCAAGGTTGTGTTAAATTGATAAGAAGTGATAGCAAAGATTTATATTGTTAGAAAAGATTTATATTTTGAATAAATGCTGTTCTTTTAAACTTTGTATTCATCAAAGAATCCTGAGAAAGAAGAAAAAAAAAAAAAAACACAGTTTCCAAAGAAATATTTGGCAGCACAGCTGTTGCCAAGATTGATAATTCTAATAATAAATCAGTATTTTCTGAAGGATCATGTGACACTTTAGACTGGAGTAATGGCTGATGGAAATTCAGCTTTGCATCACAGAAATAAATTATTCTTTAAAGTACTGTATATTAAAACAGAAACCATTATGTTATATTGTAATAACATTTTGCAAGATTACTGTTTTTCTTCTGTATTTTTGATCAAATAAATGCAGGCTTGATGAGCAGAAGAGACTTCTTTCAAAAACATTACAAATAGTAATGTTTCCAAACTTTTGACCTGTACTGTATATATATATATATGAATATATTTTAAAATGTAATTTATTCCTGTGATGGCCAAGCTGAATTTTCAGCATCATTACTCCAGTCTTCAGTGTCTCATGATCCTTCAGAAATCATTGCTACTCAAGACACATTTGTTATTATATTCAAAGTTGAAAACAGTTTATAATGTTTATATACTGATTAATATTTATGGGGAAACCATGATACATGTTATAATGCATAGAGAATTTAAAAGAACAGCATTTATTTGAAATATTATTTTTTGTAACAAGCTTAAAGTCTTTGCTGTCACTTAAATTTAATGCATCCTTGCTGAATAAAAGTATTAATTTCGTTCCAAAAAAGAAAATCCTACTGACTCCAAACTTTTGAGCAGTAGTGTACATGTACTGAAACTTTTTGATTTGTAAAGAAATTGATACATAGGCAAATTTATAGCTGCCTACAAAATTAATATCAAACATTTCAACAGGAGCCTTTAGATCAAAGGAATTAAAGATCATGAGAAACATAAATTTATTCAAGTGCCTTCAAACTTTTACCGGTACTATATTTTATGTAAAAACATAATTTCATAGATTCCTGGAAGGTTCACTGAACTCTTTTGGACTGGTAGTAGAGTGGGGGATGGGGTCCTGGTGATTTCATTTTCAGAGCAGCCCCCTGATGACTGAGACGACTGCTTTACAAGCACTAAATCAAAGAAGCCTCTCCAAAGTTCTGGAAACTCCCCCAAGAAGCTCCAGAGACATGAAATAGGGAATATCCATCCATCAAACAGAAGAGGATTGGAAAAAAGAAAAAGAAAAATGATGTAGCGATCATGTTTGTAGATAAATGAATGGAAGTTCGACAGATGAACAGATAGAAACAAAAAATAAACCATAGCTAGACTTGCAAAGCTGTGATTGGGATCTGCTGACAGCAGATGGAAGCGAGCATGGAGGTATGAGTTCATGTTAACATTCGCATTCTTTACCAGACCTAACCGCAGTTACAGAACAGAGATCTGCTGACCTCAAACCATGAATGTCACATGGATTCTAAAGGGTGCATGTTAATCTGTACTATAACATCTTCTGCGGAGGCGAATTAAGCCCATGTCATAACAAATTAAACAGTAAGTTACATATAACTACTGTTCCTGGGAAAGAAACAACGTACAACACTTGACTATGGGATATCATGTACTTCTATAACCTGCTTATACACATTGGTATCATACTGACAACATTCACATAGCCAATGTCTAGGACTGGAGCTTGAATAGTCAAGCACCTCTTTCTGCACCAACACTTTACACCAACACTTTTTGTCCTCGAATTTCCACAATTTTGGGGAATATGACTCCCTGAATGTGATGAATGATGGGATACGTTTAGCTTCTAATACTGCTCCAAAATGGTATTAGAGATTGTCAATGGATTACAGGTAATAATATTGTAAATAAATGTTCAGTTTCTTGCACAGACAGATCATTTCACTTCATAAGACCTCAATACATCATCAGAAGCCGAGGGTATTAATTTTATGTTGCCTGTATATGGTTTTTTTTAGACTCTCAAGAGCCGGTAGCCGCTGACTTTTTATGAATCACAGCAAATTCTCATTTTTGGGTGAACTATCCCTTTAAGGACATTGAGCTTTGGTGGTTTTTTTTGTTGTTGTTGTTTTACTCCTGGGACAGTCTTGCATGCTTCCTGTTGCAAGAACATGCTCTCAAATAGCCAAGACTACAAATGTGGGTATTGAGACAGGCCCATGACTACAGTTAGATATCAAAGATATCTACATAATGTCTATTTTGTAATGGCATATACATAACACATGACAGACTTTTTTTTTTTAATAACCAAGCTCAGAATTTGGGTTGCAACCTGACCTCAAAATGTCAAAGCATACATATAAAAATAAATCTTGACAACTGGAGATTCATAATTAATTTATATTTTATGAAGTGATGGTGACCAAATTAAGTCATGGAAAAAAAAAAAAAAAAAAAAAAAAAGTGGTGTCCCACCATCCCACTAAAGGGCCAGTGATAGGTCATGGTAGGCAGGGTTGATATTAAGGGTTATTATTAATATTACATAGCACAAACACCTGTGCCATTTCACCTCATCAGAAGTAATGGGACAGTTCACTCAAAAAAAAAAAATGAAAGTTATGTCACCATTTTTTCACCCACATGTCCTTCCAAACCAGTATGACTGACTTTCTTCTGTGAAACATAAAAAGATCTTTTGAAGAATGTTGGGAACAAATCATTTGCATATTGATTTCTATTGCATGGGACACTTTTTAAAATATCTTCTTTTATTTTCCACAAAAGAAAAAGTCATACAGGTTTGGAACGACAAGAAAATGACAGAATTTTCATTTTGGGGTAAAATATCCCTCAAGTAACTTGCCGAAATCTTGCTGAATCATTCATCACGTTAATTTTAGGTCATGACATTACACAAACAGCCACGACCCATGAGGATGTCTTGTATGTAACCTATTAAGTGTACTGGTTAGCAAGTGAGACATGTACTCTCTAAACGGAACAGAAAGAAAGCAGGAGACGCCAACAACAGCCTGCCAGACATGTGAACCTTCACCTGCTGAGGTTAAATTCCTCTAACATACAGACATCCACATTAACCCACATGGCATACACGTTGCCTTCAGCAGTCACAGCGTGGCAACAGTCCACAGACACAATTGTCACGTGATGCAGAGACCTGTTTGTGGCTGCAAATACACGGCACACACAAAACCATTCTAACCTTTTGTGTTCACCTTTTCCTTTACACATTAAAGTAACAGTTTACTCAAAAGTCATTACCTCAACCTGATGTCATTCCAAGTTGTTATGATCTTTCACTACAGTGCTACCGCATTATTGAGAAATCAAAAACTGAATGAATCCAACTTGAGAATGAATCATTCAAATGAATCATGTTTTGTATACCAGATTGTAGTCACTGTAAAGGTCTAACTGAAAAGAATGATTTGTTCAGGAATCAGACATTACTAATTCTCACGTAAACTCTTGAAGATGCCAAGGAGATCTAGGGTGGATGTCAAGATTTACAGGAAATACCGACGACTTATATTATATGACTTCAAAAGACTTGGCTGCATACGTCACGTTTCTGAAACTTTTCATGTACATACAGTATGTACTGAAACTTGTTTATGTACTGATCAATACATACAAATCAGAGATTGATTAATATTGGATTTTCCTGATAAAATGACAATCTGTTTTGATGCATAATGTGGGACTTTTAATTATAAACAAGTCTAAAATACAACACCACGACTCTTTTGAAAAGGCCTTTGCTTTCCTACTTCCAAAGACTCATTCAAAAGTTAAGGGAGACAACACATTACCTATAACATATTACAATATAAAAACAACAAAGCAATAAGCAATGCCATAGCTCATTGATTGCGAACTGCTCTAGAATCACTAGTGTGCAGAACACGCAACAGTGCTGCGTTTTGGCTTTGAATGTGCATTGCTTTTATCTGTACCTAAATTTAAGACCCCTTAAAATAATAATAAATAACATTTAAGATAGTTATGACTTGTTACGGCCTTAAATTTGATTGAGCTGAATTGAAGACTTTTTAAGACTGCAGTATTAAAAATTTGGTGAACTATTCCTTAATGTAAATAAAGAAATGAAGAAACTCACTAAAATCGGTACAGACACATATTTCGATCTAATGACCACCGAAGTCTACTGTTCCCCCTTTCTGGCCTCACATGTTAACTATCAGTGCTAATTTGTGCCATTAAAAGTCTTTTGAGAGGAAACGACAGTTTGGAAGGGTGTAATTTTAGAAACATAGCAGTCTGAGGCGAGTCATCTCCAGGGGGCTTTCTCAGTCTCGACCCGCCATTACGGCTCAAAGGCCATCTGGCTCTTATTAGGCACGGTGGTACAGTTTCCCTGAGTATGACTCGGCAGTCTGCAAGCACCAAACAAACCTAATCTTAGTCTGGCTCGAAAACAACAGGCCGAGACTGTTTTGGACAGCACCTGGCGAGAGCGCCATAACACATCTTGTTTATTCGAGTTCGTCTGGCTCTTGAGATGCACTGGAGAAATGAAATGAGAAAGAGTACATGCAGTTCCATCACACGCTCCAGAAAGCACACGAGTGTATAAACACACTTGATTTTTTATGACCTGCACGTTGCTGGACTATCTGCCTAAAACAAGTTTGAAGTTCACCACATGAAATCAAAAGATCACAACAGTAATATGACATTAATACCGTAATTGTTTATTGAAAATAAAATGTAGGACGGGAAGTTTGATTGTAAGAAAGGGGTGGCGTTTAACTGGACTAAATGCTATTAAAAATTGTTTAAGTAATTGAATAAAATAAAATATGAATATTAGATGACAGACCAAAGGCAACATTTCTTAAGCTAAATCAAAATACAGTAATACTTTATTTTAAGGACCAATTCTCACTATTAACTAGTTGCTTACTGGCATGCATATTACTAGCATATTGGCTGTTTATTAGTACTTATAAAGCACATATTAATGCCTTCGCAATTCTGCATGATGATATTTTAGATCCCTTAATTCTACTCCATACCTAAACTTAACAACTACCTTACAAGCTATTAACAAGCAGCAAATTAAGAGTTTACTGAGGCAAAAGTCATAGTTAATAGTTAGTTACTATTGGGAACTGGTCAAAAATTAAAATGTGAGCCAAAATATTTAAATAATAAATTAAAACTAATAAAAATGACAGTCACACTTCATTTTAAGCTCCAATTCTCACTACTAACCAACTATTAACTAAGACTTTTGCCTCAGTAAACTCCAAATTTGCTGCTTATTAATAGTTAGTGAGGTAGTTGTTAAGTTCAGGGATGTACAATATGGCAATGCAGAATATATGCTTTATAAGCAGGGGTGCACATAAGTGGTACACAGGTCTACATGCGTGACCAAAATAAAAATGTGCCGTGTAAGTAAGTTCTGAAAGCGCATTTGCATACCAACATGGTTGACAGCTGTTAATGCACAATTACCATTTTACTACTATATAAGATTTCTAGTCAAACTGAAAGCATAAATCTAGGCTATCCGCTGCCGTTTTCAAAGCACAATGCAAAACTGTGACATTTCATTCACTGATGCTCTACAATCAGCAGCGCTAAACCTAGAAGCGCATATAGTTACTTGCTGGCAACCCCCCAAAATAAAAGGTTGCTACTTTTAAGTTTGAAAATGATCAAAATTCATTTGTGTGTGTGTGTGTGTGTGTGTGTGTGTGTGTGTGTGTGTGTGTGTGTATATATATATATAAAATTTTTAAATCCACTATAAAATAATTGTATTTGTATTTACTACTCCCTTTTAATTTTAAAATATAATAGTATTATCACACTTTATTATATAGTTTATTATTTTATTTATTTAAATAAATAAATAAATAAAGTGCAATAATATTACCACTCTTATTAATTTATTTTTTATAGTTATATTTAATGGGGGGACCAAACCAAATCTCCAGGTTCTCTTATGAGAACCAGGCTGAAAAATTTATGTGCACCCCTGTTTATAAGTACTAATAAACAGCCAATACATTAATAATATCCCTGCTAATAAGCAACTAGTTAACTGGTTCCTTAACTAAAGTGTTACCAAAATGACAAAAGCATACAAAATTACTAAAACTAAAATTAAAATGAAAACTAAAAATAGAAAAATAAAAGGTATATTAAAATAGTAATAAATACTATGATAGCATTTTTTTTTAAATACTGAAATAACACTACTTTACCTCATCTAATTAATGTTAACCAACAGCCAAATACTCAATTATACACTGATTTGTAAACACAGCCAAAAGAATTCTAGGAACCCCATGCCAATGTACTATATAAACACATGCTTGCACTGAAAACACACTGTGCTTCTGTGGCTGATAGAAATGCTAAGCTGTTAGCTAAAGTCAGACCTTGTTTTTTTACACTTGATGTAATAATATCCAAATTATCAGTCTGCTGGAATTAATTGTGAGGCCTCATCCATCAGTTTCTTCTCGCAACCCATTTGAGGTCCTTTGAAAAGATGCATCTTCTCTGACTGAGACCGAACAGGAGGCATCTTTGACTTACAAAATACTTACCTATATATTTTTATTTGTTTGTTTATTGATTGATTGATCAAATTTGAATTTGAAAAATAAAACTGAGGCTGAGGGCCATTACCAACACAATCACTAGTACATTGTACTAGTGTGGAAAATGTTGACTTTACAAACAGGGATTCATTTCCTGTGAATCATATGCCAACCAACTTTAATTAATTATGCCATTTGTAGGTTGATTTCACCTTAAACTATAAACATTGTGGCTCTGAGACGCTATCCAAAACAGTGCTTACTTTGTTCAAGCATCACAAACAGCTCAACATTGGCTGAACCAATAGTGTGACCTCTCTGGGTTCATAGAGAGATTTCCATTCGCCCACATCTTGATCCTGCATTTGACTAATCAATGGTCCTGATCTGTACTAGGATGAGGTTCTTGTCTTTTTCAGCCCTGTCTACTAAATACAATTTACCCAAAAGTCACCTCAACAGCATAAAAATCTCATTTATTTATAACCTAATTAGAAACTTAAATGGAGATCCATCATGTCCCACCTGGGAACACAACCTAGGGATTTCTATCTTGGATGACCAGTGGTGTTACATTCTGGATCTGGTACACTCCTCATCCATATGTACCAGACATAGTCTACTATAGATGTAAGCAATTTCCAGCCAACCACTTACATGTGTTCTGGACATGCCTGTGGCTGACAGACTTTTGGTCAAGGGTATCTGACACACTTAAGTAAGCCCTCAACACTGATGGAGACCCCAACCCTTGTTTGGCATTTCCTCAAGACCAGACATGCCAGCTACAGCATGGAAATAAGACTGCAGTCATGCTAGCTAGACACACTTATCTTTTTTCAAAATGGATTTATTATCATATGCTATTCAAATCAATAAAAAGATTTAAAAGGAGGACAAAAATAAGCGTTAGAATTGGGATGTCTCAAGATTTTTCGGCTGCCAACTTAGTTTTTAGAAAGTAGAAGCTCAAAGAAATATGAATTCTTGGGACAAAATTTCATAATTTCTTCAATCCACTACAAACATCCACTCAAATTTGACTACAATTTGATATGTAATGTCTACTTTTCACATACCAAACAATTTCTGGTGGATAAAAATTGAGCTTTCCTCTTTGAACATCCTGTTTATCTGGAAAAGGTATGAATAAAATAAATAAAAAATAAATAAAGCTGCAGCTGAACTACTAACATTACTACTAAAACTGAAATAAAAATAAATTAAAGCTGAATTAGAAATATAAAAAATATTTAAAATAATAAGCACATAAAATTAATTAAACTTAAAAAAAAATAATTTAAAACATTAATAAGCATATATAAACAATGCTAAAAAAAAAAACCCACTGCTTTTCAGCTGATCTAGGCCAAGTGGCAAAAATAATGTGAGATTCCTCCACTTTTTTTTTTTTTTTTTTTTTGGATTTATCATTATGCACTATGCAAAATCACCATAACACCTCCTTTGCACAATCTAATAAGTTTCTGGTAGATAAAAATCAAGCCCTGCCTAATTCCTCACTGGACATCCAGTTTCACTTGGAAATGTCACATTAGTGAACTAAAACTGACTAAAAATGCTATTTTATGATGACTTTAATGTGTTGCTGGTTTCTGAATGGTTTCTATCTGATCTAAGCTATTCTAGATGGTTCATCAACCATTTTAATCAGAGCTTGTGCACCTTAGACAAAAAAACAAACAAACAAAAAAAACACCTATCATGTTACAAAAACCAGCCTGACCACCTAAATCTGTCATGACCTGGTTTTAGCAGCAGCGTTTCCTGTCACGGCTCTCATGCACAGTGTAAACCCGAGTTTGCTTAGTGTGTGATAATGTTAACAAATGGATTTTGACGAGTGCAAGATTCAGCCAAATTCAAATGCACCTATGTTTTCTTAGTCTGGGTAACAGAAAAGAGCTTGTTGCGGTAAAGCCCAACAAAGCCTTATTTCTCAAATATTTCACAGAGCAGAGCTTAACAGATCTACGCCGACACGAAGACGAGGCTTTGAAGGCTTAGGCACACAATACAAATTCACAGTGTGACCAGCAAATAGATCAGATCTCTAGGATTTATAACTGCGAAGACAACACTACTATGGGCCTAATCTAATGAAAACAACTCTAAAAGAAGTATTAAACACTGATTGTGGAATGAAATCAGTCTACTCAGGTAACTAATCATGGGTTGTCTCATATGTCAACCAGCACAATAATTAACAACTCAGATTCCTCGAGTGTTTTGCTCAGAACTCATGTTGTTGTAAAGAGGGGCCTGATCAACACCGGACACCCAGACACTCGCAAATACACGCCTAGGGGAGAGGAGGGGGCCGTGGAAGCCAAAACCAAGCTATATTTAACATCTTCTACATGTGGGCTTCATTTGGGTGAATGGGCCTGCATACCTCCACTGACAAGAACCAGGCAGACCCCAATCCTCCAATCTCTTAACCCTTGCGTCCCTGTACCGAGAAAGGCTGAACTCTATTGACTTGGATCCTTCTATTAATCCAGAGGTCTGACTCTCCTTTCATTCCTTGACTATTAGGAAAATCCATCCTTTATGTGACATGGTTTAACTGAAGAGGGGGATGATGATCAGGTGGTCTCGCGTTTGATTCAGCAGGGTTGAGACGTTTGCTGATATGTGGCCATGTGGTCTGTTTTTTACGGTGGCATTGATCACTCAGAGTGCATGAGAGTTGTGAGCTTGATCTGTTTCTAGGGATAGGCGATATATATCGCGCGATATGCATGCGCATCTCATCAGTAAAGCCGGTTCCTTGATTAGCGCTAAATCTCCATCACCTGTTTTCAAATGGAGCGGCAGTTAATACACAGAGCTGTAGTTCACTGACAAGCTACGCAATATCGCGTTCATTATCGAAGGCGATTCATCTGCGATAGTGAACGCGATATTGGTTTAGCTTCTCAGTGATCTATGGCTCTGTGTATTATCGGCTGACAAATTGATAGAATTTTACATAAAGAACAACTGAGCAGTGCGCATGCATGCTCAGCAATGTATATCCTATCTGTTTCTCATCACACTTGTATCTGTGTTCTAGACCCGAGGCCTTGAACCGATCCTTTCTCCAGCCCCTCCACACCCTCACTCAACCAGATGTCTGCTTGCAGGCCTACAACACAATTATGATACTATACAATTTGTGCCCAAAACAATGATGGGAACAAATCACAATTAAATATATGTTTAACAGTGTTAAAGCCATAAGGTCATAAATATCTGGTTGTTGCAAGTGTCCCGATATCATAAAATGTTATTAAAATGATACAATTCTTAAAAAAAAAAAAAAACATTAGACAGTTTAGTTAAATATTGTATCATGATAAAAATAATGCAGGAGTTATTAAATATAAAAAAAATAAATAAAAAAAACTTTGTCAAGGTCATGTGGTACAATCAACAGTCATGTGATTAACCCATGTAACCAACACGCAGAAAAAAATAATAAAATAAAAAAGTAAAATAATCTCAAATAAATATACACACACACACACACACGCACATATATACACACACATATATACATACGTATACATATATGTGTGTTTATTATATATATATATATATATATATATATATATATATATATGTGTGTGTGTGTGTGTGTGTGTGTATATATGTATGTGTGTGTGTGTGTGTGTGTATGTATATATTTATGTGTGTGTGTGTGTGTGTGTGTGTGTGTGTGTGTGTATGTATATATGTGTGTGTGTGTGTGTGTATATATATATATATATATATATATATATATATGGCTGATAGACATCACGATGTAGGGATGGTAAGGTAGTTGTTAAGTTTAGGTATTAGGTAGGATTAGGGATGTAGAATAAGTTCATGCAGAATAAGGCATTAATCAGGGCTCTAGACTGCGACCAAAAGAGTGTGCGAGCACAAATTTGACGTGGTCGCACTTGTGCGATTGCATGGTCTGTGCTGCTACAAAGTGTCTGCTTCATACAGCGCGCGCCGCAGAGCCTCGGCACATTGTAGCAGGAGTCAGATTTCACTGATCACGTGAAGAGAAGCGCTTTCAGCGCGAGCGCTTCGTGGGTAGAGCCTGGTTTATACTCGCTGCGTCAGCACGAGCGCAAAGGTGCGCCCAGCGGACGGAGTGCAACGGAGGATTTGGTTTTCAAACTAAAGTAAAAGACCGCTTCTTAAACCAGAGAACGTGAACATGTTGGTGTTCTTGCAGAAAAAAACATGCAAGTCCTGTCAGCAACAGCCAGTTTAGTTTTACTTTTCTTTTTGTTTTGAAAAGCTTGTTATCTTTGCTGTTTACCTCACGTTATGCTATGGAGGCTTTCCTTAATTTTTTAACATTATTATTATTTGATTCCTCAGTGTATGCCAAACATTCTGTAATTTTTTAGTCGGTATACAATACAGCATGTGATGTGTCCTATACTTATGCCTCGTCTTATTTGTTTGTTAACAAAGGTTATGTAAGCTAATTTGTCATTGTAACGTATTGTTTTATTGCTGTTGTGCTTTTTAATTAAGAATAACAAGATCCATCTTTTGTTTTAGTCTTAAAAAGTGAAAGGTGTATAGATATAAGCAAAACAGACAATTATCTTTTCTTTGACTCCAAGATCACGAATGTGAAAGTGAAAGCAAAAAAAGGAATTCCTGTTCACAAAATTTACATCACAAATAATACTGATGAAAAAGGGTTGAATGTTGAACGCTTTCGTTACCATATAACTATAAACTATGATAAAAGTTCATCAGCATGCATTGATTAATCAAATGTTGTATCAAATAAATAAATATATAAATAAATAAAAAATTGCGACCAAATGATGTGCTCGTGCAACCAACTGAGAAAGTTAGTCGCACGAGTGCGACCAGTGGGAAGAATGAGTCTAGAGCCCTGTTAATATGTGCTTAATTAGTACTAATAAATGGCTAATATTCTAGTAATATGCATGCTAATAAGCAACTAGTTAAGAGACCCTAAAATAAAGTGTTACCAATGAATTTGTTCTGACACAGTTTAACTCTTGAGTTCTTGTCATATTTTATTACGATTTTCTAAACCATAGCAAATAAACTTTTGAATTTTGAAGGTGTCTGAATAAATTTTGGTTTGACTAATTCATTTGTGATTATCTTTGAAACATCTCTGAAAACATTGAAGCAAATTTTCAAATAGACATTATCTTTATTAACAAAAACAAAAACTTAAAATATTGAAGTTTAAACAAGTACATTATCGCCAAAGAAACTCTTAAAACTACATTCCGTGACACAAAAACAGTATTATTTTTAAAAATTATAGTGGATTTGGGCATCTGCCATGACACTCGCTGTGAGAAATATCGTAAGTGGAGTGACAAACATTCGGAAGTAGTATACCAGTGGTATTTTGTGTGCTAATTAGCAAAGAGGCTAAGTGTTTTTCAGATTATTGTTTACTTTGTAAAGTTGCAAACCTTCATGAGCGATGTCGTTACGGTGCTCAGGGACAACACAAGTTGTGTTTCCACAATCGTTAGCAAGTTTGGATCGCTAAATCTTGAATGACTGTCAACTGTTGAATGAACGAGTGTCACGTTCCGCTTGTTTACTTTGAACCAGAGGACACTCCCACTTTTGACACAAGGCCTCATGGGGCATAGGAAACTTGTGGATATATTTATTCTTAAATCTGATTGATGGAACGTTCTAAGGTGTGCAATTATTTTCAGAGAAGCGCACGGCAGAAGTAGTTCCAGGCATATCCATATCATTTTGCAAAATGATTTTAGTTATTTCAAAGGTCCTTACAGCCTACAACAGCAAAAGAACCAAAACACACAATGACACTGACCAAGCAAATAAATATAGTAAACAACAGGATAAAAACAAGTTATTTCCATGGTTTTGCCACAAAATTACGTTTTATTATGTACAGAAAGCATACTCTATTTCTCCCGCTGTCTCTCCCACACACATAGTACAGACACACATGCACAGAAACGTGTTGTCAGTGCTGCTCTGATGATTTTATCAGTAAAATAGCAACTTAAAAGTTACAAGTCATTTCTTACTAATAACGGCACTAATGATGAACTTGATGATGAACTTGCAGTTTCGCTATTAGTAGAAACGCTGCTGCCGAACAGTGTTGAGAGACGCACAGACTCAGGAAATTCACACACACTTAAACAGTCTCTCTCTCTCTCTCTCTCTCTGTCTAATAATTTCATTATTAACTGCATTAGTCTGCTATCAACAGCTCAAGCCTACGTTGCTAGGTCTAAAAGGATGTTTTGGAATTAGCAACAGAGGTGTTGGATGAGATTCGTAAGAAATGAATCCTACTCACAAGAGTGTTTTAAGTGTTTTAAATACAACATCTGAACAATATTTGAGGTGTGGTAACCGTAGTATAAGCAGAATAACTGACTCGGGTTCACTGAATTCACATTGTGATATATATATATATATATATATATATATATATATACACACACACACACATATATCTATATATATATATATATATATAGTGCTGCTTGAAAGTTTGTGAACCCTTTACAATTTTCTATATTTCTGCATAAATATGACCCAAAACATCATCAGATTGTTGCACAAGTCCTGAAAGTAGACAAAGAGAACTCAATCAAACAAATGACACAAAAATATTTTCAAAAATATTTATTGAGAAAAATGATCCAGTGTTACATATCTGTGCGTTGCAAAAGTATGTGAATCTTTGCTGTCAGTATCTGGTGTGACCCCATTTTCCAGCAATAACTGCAGGTAAAGTTTCTTTCAACTGCTGATCAGTCCTGCACAACATCTTATAGGACTTTCAGCCCATTCCTCAGTACAGAACCACTTCAACTCTGTGATGTTGGTGGGTTTCCTCCTTTGAACT
>JAFVLL020016694.1:0-24882 GCA_021397915.2 Tor tambroides
GATCCTATCCGGAGACATCCGAATCCAGTTGAAATGAGTTGTACATTTGTTTTTAAAACTCATTCAACTACAGAAGTAGTTTAGGCTCTAATCATGCTTGGCCTTCATTAAGCACTTTTTTTACTGAAATAAAACTGTCTGGTTGAGGTCTGGAGAAAGATTAAACAATTACCAATGTAGATAGATGAAGTATTGTTTGAATTTATAGAATTACTCATGTCTGCATACACAGTGTATTTGTTATAGGTTCATCTGTAATGTGAGGGGGTTTATGATTAGGCAGCAAAGTGGTCTTAACATACTGGCCTTGATGAACTGATCATTTATGTTATCCCCACCAATCATCATCCTGTTTTCTTTCAGTCCTAGAGATTACTGTTTAGTTTAAAAGGACAAAAAGGGAAAACCAAAAAGTCCTTCAAAGCATGCGTTGATCATGCCACTTTTGAGTTGAATGGGTTTTGGATTTGTTTTTTTCAGTTATGAGTTCTGATGATTACTGTTGGGCATTCAGTGTTTGTTTTCCAGACAAACGACCATTATACAGATCCTCTCGTCTCGATTATTATGGGAACAATAGCTGTAGCACACCACAGAGAAATGGATGACCCATTTCAGACCTGGAGAGATGATTAGAAGTAGAGATTGATCTGCTTCTCTGTTGTGTTTTATAGTTTAAAACTGAACCAAAATTGGCCACTAATGAAAGAATAAGCTTAAACGCAAAGAGAAAAGTGCTTCTTTTTGTGGTTGGTCAATACAATAGTCTAAAGCTTGGCCTTCCGTGTAGTCCAGTGTTAAAGCTAAACTCTTGACTCTGTCAAGAAAAACACCTTTAGTGGAAATATGGTATGTTTTAGAAATCAAGTGCAATATTTCTTGAGTTTATTTTGTCTCAGTGGTATATTTTGTCTTATTTCGTTGTGATTTCATTTCAGAGATCATTATGAACATTAGATAATGAATGAAATGTATGTTCATAATGGTTTTAACTTTTGTCTTAGTTCTTCCTTGGAAATAAATAAACCTCTAAAAACCAAAACTCCTGTTGTCCTTCTGCTTTATTTATAACAATGATTGCATCAGTCTTTACTATGATGATTTTAGTGCATCAAAGCAAACAGGCTGCTGCTCAGAACTGAAAAAGTCAGCAAGACCTGAAATACGAACTCATTCAAAACAACTTCAATACAGGTACCTCACTAACAACAGCGCCCCCACAGGCCGTTCTAGCAGTTACACAAATGGAGTCAATGAAAACAGTTTTAGGTGATACTTCTCCATATGCATATACTAAAAGAAATGTTAATTTAGTGTGCACATACAAATCTGATTTAGACCATCTTCTATAAGAATCTTTCTTTTTTTCTTTTTCACATTTAGTACTTTGCATTGCTGTTGCTTTAAGATGCAGATCATCTCAAGATAAGGTTGAAACCTCAAGGTGTTGGACTTCAAGGCGTCAGCTTGGTTTAGAGGGGCTAACCTTCTGACCTCAGCTTATCGGGTGGCACTAGGGTCAAGAAGTGACCTTGGGGTCAAGTGAGGCAATAAACTTTGGCCAGCAGGGTTGGTTAAAAAAACATAAACTGAGGTTCATGTTAAAACTGGCCAAAACATGGGACATTTTGGCGAGTTGTAAGCCATGCTACAAAAATTAAAAAAAGTAAAAAATAAAATAAAAACATTTAGCATACAATATATCATTCATATATGGCCATTTTAAATGGGTATTTGTATTGCCTGAGGTGAAGTGTGAGGTTGCGTATTCATTTTGACCACAAACTGATTATTGATTAGCAACTCACTTGTGACATATTTAGAGAATCATTAGCAGTTGCGTCATTCATGTGTTATGTTTATTGATTGGGATTTAGGATGTAGACTCGCATACACATGACAGAGCCTGAGGGGTCAGGAGAACATCTCTCTGTGTTTCTCTTGAACTACATTTATCAAAAGACACTTGAGTTTTCAATGTGTACTTTTTGTTGCTTTAAGGCCCACAGGTCTGGTTTTATTTTGAAATTGTTTACTGCAATATGTAAGTGTGGGGGGGGGGAAGATAATATAAAAATAAATTAACATATTATTATAAACATACGTGAATCTAAATAAATTTAATTGAACTAAAATTAAATTAACTGTGTAAAAAATACATATTTACTGTAGTTCATTTCAATTTATTTGGAAGTATTATTAACGCACTATAGCATATACTTGAATTATTGAATTATTTCTAACTTTACTCGCATTTAGACATAAGTTGTTCAGAGAGTTTCAAGTTTAAATCTGGATTCAGGTCAATGTAGTGATTAGGCCTCTCAAGAACATCCATATTCCTTCCTGTCAGCCACTGTATAGTTGTTTTGCTAGTATGCTTTGGGTTATCATGCTAAAAGATCTTATCTTATTTTTTAACCTAAGGGTTGCTGTTTTGCTAACTGAAAATGAGTACAAGATAACATGAGGCACTGAAATGTGAAATGCCTGAGTACATCCTCACACAGCTAGCGGGTGTATTACATAACTCTACAACTGTATTGTCTTCTCTGCAGGCAGTCGAGGGCTGCTTCCAGGATCTATGATGAGTCAGCTTTGATCCAGCACTTTATTCTGTCCTGCTAGGCCTCTCCTCCATTGACTGCTGCAGGTCAGGCCCTTTGTACGGTGCTGACCCTGGGCCCCAACAAAAAGAGAGGTGGGATTACTAGCAATGGCAGCTGCTGATTTAGTCCATGCTGACACTACACAGGTCTAAGCTTTTTCCAATAACTGACCAATCCTACTGTCCTTACCAGGAGCCTCACGCTCAACGCGGAATATTCAGATGAAGCTTCTAGAAGGATATGATCATGTGCCTGTAACTTTAATATTGTGTTTTCAGGATGTTTAATATCTTGTGGTTTTATATATAGTATATGCACTGCATAATATCAGAGATGTAGCTCTGATCATCCATTTGGTCTTTTATTTACACAGTTATGACACCAGTTTGTGAATGTGAAAAAGGCCTTTGACGCAATTTCCTCATATCTTCTGTTTATCCTTTATTAATCCTCACTGTATCTAGTTTCAATCTCTGTCAGCTCTTTTCGATCTGTTTTCCTTTGCCAATGGCATCCCTGATGTTCTGTACCTCGGAAAAGAGCAGATTTTTCAGAATTACCAGTGCTAGAGAGATGACTGAACATCTCACATTGTTCTCATCAAGAGCAGGAGAGGAGCACATTGACCTGAGGACCATTTTGGAAAAAAAAACATTAGCTTGAGCAGACTAGATTTCCTGAGTTTTCTTACTTTGTCTACCAAAATATATTGTACACTTGCATATTGTATATATATATATATATATATATATATATATATATATACACACACACACACACACACACATAACTATATAAATATATATATAAATATACAATATACAATTACTATATATAGTAATACAAATAGTACAAAATAGGGCACAAAATTGATTTTCTCTAGGAATGCATATTAACTGTATATAAATTAAATAGATAAACTTAAAAAAGAGATAAGAAAAACAAATACTACAATTTTTGGAAAAAAATTGAGAAAAACTTTAGATATTTGTTTATATGCAAATATGCAAAAAAGTGCAAAATACACAGCTAAATTGTTTTTTTATTTTTATTTTTTTTTTTTTTGCTATTAAAAATCCACAAAAATTAATATAATTTGATATTCGAGTGAATGTTAAAAAATACATAGATATATGGTTTTTATTGTTGAAAACTGCTGTAAAAGATGGTCAAGAACTCTGAAGTGGGACAAGTTTCTCAGCATTAAATAGCAAGAGATTATTTAAGTGATTTTTGTCCACATTTAGAGTACCATTTCACCTTTTGATGGCTTTAAAGAGACATTTTTATTTTTGCTTATAACTACTCACACTCAACTCACTTTATACTATGTCTACTACATTTATACTACAAACTATTTTATATGACATATACCTAACAATATAGTCACTTCTAGTCAGTCTACATGAAACTGCTCAATTTTCAATCCAAATGCGTCCATCATAATGCAACATAAAGTCTAGCATAAAAACCCAAACATTCACACCCATCTGACACCATGGCAACAAAGCAAACATAACTAGTGAAGGGAACAGCTGCGAGAGCTCTCTGAGCTATTGACATTCAGAGGCCAGTTGCTTCATCTTGTTTTGCAGCATGGCTGTGGATAAGAAGGAGGGAACTTGATAGTATGAGATTCCTCAAGCTAGCTGAAGTCCCTGAGTTTACGACTCCCAGGATAGACTGCATAACTCTGGGCTTGTCCACACTTCAACTATAGAGGCAAAGGTTCAAGTTCCTGACTGTTAAGTGCAGTGTCATTACTTGAATTAGTGTCAGAATATGCAGCATTATTTTCTCTATCATTTCAGTGAAGGCACACATGCAAACAGATTCTGTGTTTATGATGCCTCTTTGCACAGTTTCAGCTTAATGCAGGTAATTAAAATGTAGCATTAATTATTTTTTTATTTTTTTTGTTATTTACAGACAGCATAGAGATTGTATTATTTTTTTTTTAATACATCAATTCATCCACATTCGTTTCCATTCTTACTTTCTTCCTCATGCTTTGAAAAGTCCTTTGAGCTCTTGCAGAGTATCAGTATCGAAAACTCAGGGGTTGTTATGTGTCATGCATTATTCATGATATACAGACTAAGGCTATGCTGTACTAAGGGTTGACAATTCACACTGTGGCACATATACAGCTGTTATGTCAGCGGATGATTAATAGGACACTAAATAGAGTATGCAACTGCAGAGGTTTGTGGCCATCCACAAACCCCTGCAGTTGCATACTCTATTTAAACATGGTGGAAGAAGAACAGTGCAGCTTTAGTGGCCAGCAACATTGATAGGCCTGTAGATATATATCTGGCAGAGTTTACTGTATAAGCTTTCAAAGTGTGGTACAACAAATATATATTTATACCATATTAGGTCAAACTTTATTTTAAGGTTTAATTCTCGCTATTAACAAACCATTAACTACAACTTTTGCCTCAATAAACACCTAATTTGCTGCTTATTAATAGTTAGTAAGGTAGTTGTTAAGTTTAGGTATTGGGTAGGATTAGGGATGTAGAATATGGTCATACAGAATATATGCTTTATAAGTACTAATAAACAACCAATATGTTAATAATAGGCATGTTAATAAGCAACTAGTTAATAGTGAGAATTGGTCCATATACTAAAGTGTTACCCAATATTATATACAATTTATCAATTCTATTAACAGAATAATTAAATATATAAATATAAAATTATATAAAAATATAATTGTATATATGTTATATATAATATAAAAAAATTATATTCAGTATATTATATATTACATTATTATTATTATTATTATTATTATTATTATTATTATTATTATTAAAGTAATATCACACAAGAGTATATCAGCCATATATCAGTATGACTATGATCCCACTATTATCACAAAATCAGAACTGTTGCAACACACAGTAGTTTTGCTCTTGAATGATTTGGTATTTCTGAACAAACAGAAAGAGTGAATGATTCAGTGACTCATTTATAACACAATTCACCACAATCACTTTCTGGATGAACCAGCATTTGTGAACAAATTGGTTGAATGAATGAATCGATGACTCACTCATAAAGACGATCACTTGCCACCACCTACTGGTCCAATGATGTAACCTGCAGAAAGAAAGAGTCGAGGTAACTGTAAACTTCAAAAAACAAACAGATCACAATAACATTGCATCAAATTAGTAAAAAACAAACAAACCTGCTGCTTCAAATCTTTAAATTTATCTACTTTGGACATAGTGAATAGTGAGTAGTGAACCACATAGTCTATGACTTGATCTTATGATTAAGGTGATGTCAATATTTTCTATACCTGCTCATTAATAGATGTTTACATTGATTTCTACTGTAAAGTATAAACTCTGTGTCTCTGCAACTAGCTGAATGGTTCAAGCAATAGCATGAGTTTTGGGGCAGACAAATAGCAGATAGGTGTTTGGGAAAACTGTTTGGAAACATTATTTTTGTCATTATTTCTGCAGTTTTGTCACGCAGTGGAGCATACATCGCAAAATGACCTAATGTATCAACAGTTAACATTGCTGAATTCATATTTTCAAATATAGCAGGAATCTGCTGTGTGTTATGTAACATTTTAATTAATTTCTAAAAATACATGACACCAAATAGGTCTGGGCCGCTCTTTTATTAGGGGAAGTGAGTCCCCTCTCCCTCTGCAGGTGGAGGGAGTGATATTTTTCACCCTTCTCCTTCCAGCACCAGCCAGTTTCCTTTTTTAGGCACCAGGCTGACTCACATACCCTCCGTTTCTCCTCTGTTCCTGAGTCATGATGAGCCTTGACCCCTCCTGCAAAACAGCAGGTGGAGGAGGAGCTGACAGCTCTGAGAAATCCCCCCACTACCATCTCAACACATGCACGTACAAACACTCAGATTTTAGTGCCTGAGGCTCCACTTACATGTCCATTAAACTGCTTTTGCAAGCTGGAGGTAACGTTACATGCTGTATTCTGAATGCATGAGCTAAAAGTGTTGATTTGTTATCTGCAGTGTAGAGAAAGGCAAGAGCGAGGTCCTTGCTGCCAGGGTAAAATGACTCACGTGAACCACTAACCCAGTTCCTTTTGTCCAACCCCCTGGATATTCCTGGCTTAGTGAAAGGTATTACATGCCATCATTCGCTGATGTGCTTAGCATTTAACAACTATTATATGAGTTTAGGGGGGATTTTCTGTTCAACAGTGGCAGATTAGAGACGTTTTTGTGAAACGTTTGAAAATAGTCATTATTTATTTAATGTAGCAACATAAAGTTTTATATTCTACATTCTAAAGTTTAGGTTCTGTTTTGCATAGATTCATTAACTCTCCTCATTTAAATTAGATCATGGTGATCAATTTCATAATTCTCAGTGGCACACTTCTAATAAACATATTACAATGTATGGTTGTTATTAAAGAAAGTATTCAATGCTGTCTATGTGAAAGCACATTGTGTGTTGCTGCAGTTATGCTGCTTTTGCATGCAGTGTGAAATGTGTTATTTTTGCAATTCCATTTGGTGCTGATAGTGGCACAGAAATTACTCTCCACACCTTTAATAATTCTCTTGTGCTCTTTTCTTTTTGCACCCAAGCACTTGTGGAAATAGGCAACTGATGGGAATGAGATGTTTTTTCAAAGAATTGTGCTTTCTCTACAGCTTTACTGTACAGCATATTCCTACAATATATGAGAATCTTAACCAATTCACTTTTTAAGCCCTGCACTAATACCTTGTGGTGTATCCTCCACACATTGTTTATGGAAGATGAACAAAGATTGGGGATATTCATATAACTTTAGTATCATGTAATGTAAATATTGCATCAGGAGAAGCACCAGCTGATATAAAATCAAAGTTGAAGTGACCCATTTTCTATCATCTCTAGGCATTGTTGTGTTGATTTGTGTTTTTTGTCCTGAATACGTTCACATTTTCTAACATCAAACAGCTGTCCAACATACTTCATGTTCTTTTGTATTGTAAAGTACTAGATCTTTTAAATCCCAGTTCTTAAATACAGCACTGGTTGGTTTAAGCCAAACCTTAACAGCTAACATTGACTGTTTGTTCATGATCTGTTGGGGCAAAACATTTGACCAATTGCATAGTGCAGCAGAAATCCCTTAAAGCTACACCCTGACATGAAAATAAATGAGAACATTGCCTTATTCATGCATTGTTTTGTATTATTTATATACTTTTATTGAACATTTAATATTTTGAATTATTTTATTTTTTGTTATTTATATTTTTTCATATTAATTTTAGTTTGTTTTAGTAAATTTGTTATGTACTTTTCTAATTATTATTCATTTTAGTTTTAGTTGTTTTAATAGGCCTACTTCAGCTGAAAGTTTATTTCAATTATTTGCTAAGGCAACATTTCTAATTTTTGTTCAGGTCTTTTACTGAATACGTTTATTTATTTATTTAATTAGTTAGATTTCAGTTACTGACAATTATTTTTTATCTGAAAATAGTTTTGTTTTAGTTAAAACAACATTGATTTTCTAAATAAAGAAAGGATAAAATGCAAGAAAGTAAAAAAAAAAATTAAAAAAAAACACAAGCGGGACTGAAAAATGAATTAGTCAATCCCCATTAATTCACATTTATTATGGTGCAACCAAACACATTAATATTTTTGTTTTTGAACTTCATGACACCTATACACACATGCTCAAGTATCCATTTTGATGTAATGATGAACACACTTTTGCTTGATTAATTTTCCACAACATCTGATACCCTGAGTAAGTGTCTGCTTACACAAGGAGGTCTTGGATCCAACAAACATCTCTGCCCAACAACCTCAAATGACTCCTGATATGACATGAGACTTAAAATTACCCCAGTAATTCACACTCTCATTGGCAGATATTAGCCGATTAGCTGCCAGGGTTTATTTCCATATTAAATGCTGATGAAGATACACTTGAGTATGGTACAGACAATCTGGGGAGATTCATATCATAACAATTAGTAGTTATGTAATGGGGGGCCCATTTGTGCTCTAGAGCTGCATTCGTCCACCTCCACCTCCCTTGGTCGAGCAATAACTGTGGACAGCTCAATAAGTCCATCACCTTAACTTCCCAGAAATAGAGGTTCTATAGTCAGATCTATTTTTGACCCAGACAGACCACCCACTGAGACTAGCATCTTCTAATCCCAGTGAATGTGACTATTTATTTTTAACCTAAAGGGGCCATATTATGTATTTTTCATTTCACATTTTTCATTTTTAATAATAATAATAATAAATGTATTTACATAATTAGTTATTTATAATATTGGTCATGATTAATAATGAATGATAATAAGTATAATAATTTACTATTAATTTTATTATTATTTAAATTTTACATTTAATTTTATTTTAACATTTAAATTATTATTATTATTATTATCAGTAACAATTTATATTTTAAAGAAAATTTACACTTATTTTTTTTGTAGTTGCCCAATGTAAACAACCTCATACTAACAGACATTTGCAAAATGAGCTATTGCAGCTATAAACTGGTTTTTCACTGGTGAGGAGGTTTTGAATTTTAAAAGTTATTGTATATTTTTATTGCACAAGGATCTAAAAAAAATCAAGGTGAATTTGATTCCTCATTATCCGACCCCCTTAAATCATTAGTTAAATGCGTAAATTTAGTAGTTGCTACGCTGCCAACATCTCCCCCACAATTCTCCAGGGCTCTAATGATATAATAGCTGTACAGGTGCCAGATAGTAACAGCAAAGTCAATATCCACATCACGAATGCTGAAATGAAGCGCCGCAAGTGTGAAAATAGTGGAATGCCTCTGCGTAACGTCCCTGCATTACATGCATAACGTCCCAGTATACATTTACACCTATTCTGAACTTAACATGTGCTCTGAAAATATAGCAAAGCATTGTTTTGATTCAAGTAGGAACTTTTAAGTTAATGTATGCTTATATGCATGTATGCTGAACAAGCAGGAAGTTTTGAATGTTAAAACAATGTAACCATACTCCAGCTCCAAATGATTTGTCTGCTCATCCCCCACCCTTTTCTTTCCAGCTCCTTCTCCTTCTTCATTTCCTCTCCTCCTGGCTGTAACATGATTCAGCACTGAATCCGGGAGTCATTGCTACACAATATTATCCCCCCAGATCCGGCCAATGAGAAGCCAAGTCAGTGGACACACCTACATGATTCAACTCTTTGCCCACTGGTCCCCTTCTAGTCTCTGAGAAAACAAGCACTTCCTGTCCACCTCAACCCAGAAATCCAGCACTGACGTATAACTATAGCACATCTGTTCATCATCTCTCTGTCATCAGTTTTCAAAATGTTTAACCAGGGTTGAGTACAACTTGCTTTTATGAAAAAATGCTTTTATTAAAAATGTATTTCATTTCACCTTTTTCACCAACATTTCTCATTACTGTTTAAATAACTAAAACTAAAACCTTAAACTATATAGACATTAAAAAAGCTACTAAAATTACAAAAACACAACAAACTTACTAAAACTTTAACTAAATTCAAATGAAAACAAAATGTAAAACTAAAATCTGATTTAAAATATTAACAAAATCTATAATAGTATTAATGATACTGAAATAATAGATTTCTAAAATCAGATTTATTTTATTCCAGTGTTTTTTTTAAGACCATACTTTTTAAACATTTTTTTTTTTAATCATATATCATATTTCTTTCAGAGATAGTACTGAATCGCCCTTTTTCCGATCATGCTTTGTAAAATCTTTGGTCTCTTTCGTCCTCTGTTGCTTTAAAGGGATAGTTCACCCAAAAATGAAAATTCTGTCATCATTTACTCACCCTCAAGTAGTTCCAAACCTGTATGAATGTCTTTGTTCTGCTGAACACAAAGGAAGATATTCTGAAGAATGTGGGAAACAGAGCAGTTCTGGGGCACCATTGACTTCCATAGTATTTTTTTTCCTACAATGGAGGTCAATGGTGCCCCAAAACAGCCTGGTTACAAACTTTCTTCAAAACATCTTCCTTTGTGTTTGGTAGAACAAAGACATTCATACGGGTTTGGAACTACTTGAGGGTGAGTAAGTGATGACAGAATTTTCATTTTTGGGTGAACTATCCCTTTAAGTTGTTTATTCTCTTTCGGACATCATTCAGGGTTATTCAGGGTCGAGAGCAGTGATTCACTGACTTATTTCTTTAAAATCAGCCTCTGCAAGTGTTGCCAAATGAAAAAGGCCCCTCGTTTCCCAGTGTGAAGCTCAATCTCTCACATCCTGCGAGTCAGAGACTGATTGCGACAGGTTGAGTCAGCAGCAGAGAGTTGTGTGAGAGGAATGTATTACACACATGGCTGTTACGCTCAGTTATGGACTTTCCCAACTATATGCCAGCACACAGAACTCCTCATCCTTTCCAGTTTGAAATTACAGAGCTGTTTCTTTGATAGAGAATTGTCCATTTCAAAGTTACTAGTGTATTCTAGGTTTTGAATGAAGTGTAGAACTGGTCAGATTTGTCCTAAACTTAATGGATATAAGACCAAAAAAGTCTGTTTTGAAAGGGTGTGTACAAAAGTATGTAGACAATTTCTTACTAATTTTATTGTAATTTGAATGTTTCCTGAAGTTTTTCATTTTTAAAATATAAATGCTTAAAGTATTTTTGTATTATTATTCTCTGGTATGTTTGGTGAGTAAACATTTATAATATTACAAAAGATTTTTATTTCAAATAAACACTTTTCTTTTGAACTTCATGTATTCTATTCATCAAAAATCCTGAATAAAATGTATCATGGTTTCCACAAAAATATTTTAATTTATTGCAGCAACCTTGCGAAGTACATAAGTACATTTTATAAAGAGCCCATCAAGAGCCCATCAAGGTTTCAAAATTAAATGTTCGACAAGCACAGTGTCCACATATTTTTGGCCATGTACTGTATAACAGTAACAATAAACAGCAGCTAAAGATTGTCAAAGCAACAAGTGATAAAACACAATGAATTTAAAATGCAATCAAAGCTTCGCAGTGGTATTTCCAGCATATCATCATCTCATTTTATGATGATCGTCACAAAACAGCTATTCGATTTTAGACTCAACACACAAAGCAGAAAACGCTTCAGCCACCAACAATTGTGTTTTGCCGCAAAAAGCAATTTAACCACAGTAAAAACAGTAGCCTGGTTTCAGCTGATGTTTGTCTGCTGTGGGCGGTAGTTCATGACACATTCATATTCAAGGAATGTAGATTTCAGAGCACTGCTGAAGGTTAAGAGAAGGACATTTTATGATTTTACAACAACAACAACTACAGTGCACACAACCCAGTAATGTGAGGTCAACGTGTGATAGACACATGAGATGAATAAATGTTAAAGTGGCGTAGGAGGAAAACAGCACAGTATTGCATAACTGAGAAAGGTGCAGAATCTCACACATACAGCAGTCCCAAAATCTACAGTATTTGGACATTCACCTTATATAACATAACTATAAAACAAAGTAACATTTATTTTAAAGAAATGCAGCACAAAAAGAATAGGACACTTGTGTGAATTTGAGAAGAACTTACTTCAACTGACTTGTTTGACCTTATTTAATATTGTAATGACATTAAGACATTTTAAGCATGTCTAAAAGTGTCCAAGTAATTTGAAACTATATGCATTTACTTACAAAGACAGAATCAGTTTTCGTTTATTTCCTCATGGTGTAGTGTCTACACTGCTCATTCTCTTTTGTGATTGTGAAGTGTTGTACAATGAGACAACAGGTGCGTGAACGGTCTGACCCTGTTGGTATGAGGTGTATTAAAAGATGCCACAGGGTAAAGCGGAAAGCGACAAACAATTCCAGGGACAGTTTTTACTGGAAGACTTTCTGTGTTCCTGTAACACTTAAACAGACTCACCAAATGTTTAGTTTAGCACCATGCTGTAAAGCATTGATTGGTAAACAATTGTGGGAAATATGCAATATAATGTCAGATGTTGAAATAATTACCAGCCATGCAAGGAAAAGAACTAACTTTTGGTTATGATATGGTTTAATCATTGACCTCCGAACGCTTGTTGTTTTTGCGAAGTAGGTAATTTTTCAGCTGAACGTCAATCGCATTCTACCATCATGCAAACAGGGTCTCGTCCACTGCAGACCACTTAATCTCTGTAGCATCAGACAATACAGGACCACCATCCTCTACCAGTGTCTTATTTTTACCCACTTAAAGATCTGACCTACTTTATAACTGGCTGAAGATAAGAGAGCAAAGGGCAGCTCCTACAAACCCTGTAATCACACATTAGCCAACACTCTTGGCTTGACTGATGACTTATGCTGTGTACGTGAGGAACTTTGCCAAAGATTTCAATTAATGTCAGGCTTCCCTGATCTCCATACCTCTCCTTAACTGCAGTTCTGTCCAGTCAGCTGTAGGTTAATGACCATCTTCAGTGTGTATTTTCTTCCACCCTAGCCTTCACAGCAGCAAATTTCAAAAAGCGGGACTCAAAATGGAAGTGGGTCGTGCACCATTATGAAAAATAAAGTTCTCAAATTAAATGAATAAATTCGTTGTTGGGCATAACTTGTATTTGCACATTTCACATGACGCACCACAGGCGTGTCGCTACGGTGGCCCAGTAGTGCACAACACAACGAAATCTCCACAACACAACAAAATCACCACAACACATAGGACTAATTTTGTTGTGTTGTGCTAATTTCGCTGTGTTGTGGCTTGTTTCCACTGTGTTGCAGCTTCTTTCTGTTGTGTTGTGGCTTGTTTCCATTGTGTTGCGGCTTGTTTCCGTTGTGTTGTGCTAATTCCGTTGTGTTGTGGCTCATTTCTGTTGTATTGTGCTAATTTCATTGTGTTGTGACTCATTTTCGTTGTGTTGTGGCTTATTTCCGTTGTTTTGTGGCTTGTTTCCGTTGTGTTGTGGAGATTTTGTTGTTTTGCAGCTTCTTTCCATTGTGTTGTGCTAATTTCATTGTGCTGTGGCTTGTTTCTGTTGAGCTAATTTCGCTGTGTTGTGGCCTGTTTCCGTTGTGTTGCGGCCTGTTTCCGTTGTGTTGTGCTAATTTTGTTGTGTTGCAACTTGTTTCCATTGTGTTGTGCTAATTTCGTTGTGTTGTGACTTGTTTCCATTGTGTTGTGGCTTGTTTCCGTTGTTTTGTAGCTTGTTTCCGTTGTGTTGTGGCTTGTTTCCATCGTGTTGTGTCTTGTTTCCATTGTGTTGTGGAGATTTTGATGTCTTGTGGCTTGTTTCCATTGTGTTGCGACTTGTTTCCATTGTGTTGTGCTAATTTTGCTGTGTTGTGGCCTGTTTCTGTTGTGTTACGGCTTGTTTCCGTTGTGTTGTGCTAATTTCGTTGTGTTGTGACTTGTTTCCATTGTGTTGTGGCTTGTTTCCGTTGTTTTGTGGCTTGTTTCCGTTGTGTTGTGCTAATTCCGTTGTGTTGTGGCTCATTTCTGTTGTATTGTGCTAATTTCATTGTGTTGTGACTCATTTTCGTTGTGTTGTGGCTTGTTTCCGTTGTGTTGCGGCTTGTTTCCGTTGTGTTGTGCTAATTTCGTTGTGTTGTGGCTTGTTTCAATTGTGTTGTGGCTTGTTTCTATTATGTTGTGGCTTGTTTCCGTTGTGTTGTGCTAATTTCGTTGTGTTGTGGCTTGTTTCTATTGTGTTGTGGCTTGTTTCCGTTATGTTGTGCTAATTTCATTGTGTTGTGGCTTGTTTCCGTTATGTTGTGCTAATTTTGTTGTGTTGTGGCTTGTTTCCGTTATGTTGTGCTAATTTCATTGTGTTGTGGCTTGTTTCTATTGTGTTGTGGCTTGTTTCCGTTATGTTGTGGCTTGTTTCCATTGTGTTGTGGAGATTTTGATGTCTTGTGGCTTGTTTCCATTGTGTTGCGGCTTGTTTCCATTGTGTTGTGCTAATTTTGCTGTGTTGTGGCCTGTTTCTGTTGTGTTACGGCTTGTTTCCGTTGTGTTGTGCTAATTTCGTTGTGTTGTGACTTGTTTCCATTGTGTTGTGGCTTGTTTCCATTGTTTTGTGGCTTGTTTCCATTGTGTTGTGCTAATTCCGTTGTGTTGTGGCTCATTTCTGTTGTATTGTGCTAATTTCGTTGTGTTGTGACTTGTTTCCGTTGTGTTGTGCTAATTTCGTTGTGTTGTGACTTGTTTCCATTGTGTTGTGGCTTGTTTCCGTTGTTTTGTGGCTTGTTTCCGTTGTGTTGTGCTTATTTCGTTGTGTTGTGACTTGTTTCCATTGTGTTGTGGAGATTTTGTTGTGTTGCAGCTTGTTTCCATTGTGTTGTGCTAATTTTGCTGTGTTGTGGCCTGTTTTTGTTGTGTTACAGCTTGTTTCCCTTGTGTTGCGGCTTGTTTCCATTGTGTTGTGCTAATTTCATTGTGTCGTGACTTGTTCCATTGTGTCGTGACTTGTTTCCATTGTGTTGTGGCTTGTTTCCGTTGTTTTGTGGCTTGTTTCCGTTGCGTTGTGGCTTTTTTCCATTGTATTGTGTCTTGTTTCTGTTGTGTTGTGGAGATTTTGTTGTGTTGCGGCTTGTTTCCGTTGTGTTGTGGAGATTTTGTTGTGTTGCGGCTTATTTCCATTGTGTTGTGCTAATTTCATTGTGCTGTGAAGATTTTTTTTGTGTTGTGCATTACTGGGCCACCGTATGTCGCAGATCAAATAGTGCTTTTTTTCCACGCGGCTCACAAAAATAAAGTGAACTCTGATTCATGAACAAATTAGCCAGTTCTTTTGTTGAACATTTAAAAGACTCACCAAATCAGGAGTAAGCAGTTTAAGTCATTGTGCCGAATTCTTCAGAGAAAGAACTTACTGAAACGTATTCAAAGCGGCTACTGAATCAACATATGAATCACTTACGGAACTAAATGTCAATGAATCATTAATTCAATACGCTGCTCTAATTTGCAGTGCCATAAGAGATCAAATCTATTCTCTTTGTAACTTTATGTCTTTAAAACCTACACTTATTTGTAGTTTGGTTTCGAGATTGATTGACTGGCATGAAAAATTTGTGAACCCATGAGTCACATCAAGCTATGGAGTGAATCTATCCTCATTCGTGATGATCTGATGCAGTCATAAAACAATTTAGGTCTCTTTTAAGCTGGACAATTCCTTTTCAGTACTGAGTTGAATTGCTTCTAAAAAGGATTCTGACTTCACATGAGTTACAAAAGATTTGAAAAGGAGGGGGAAATGATAAGAACAACTTCTTTTTGGACTGGCTGAGTGACTTAGGTGGTGTGCGAATGCAGAGTGAAAAGGAAAGACATTTTAAAAAATGCTGAGAACAAATGGGCAAGCAGAAAATATCTTAGTCTATGATGGAGGACAGCTTGTTGGCTTCATACCTAAGCTGGAACTCAAATGCCTTATCAGAGCTGTTGCTTCTCATCCTCTGCCATCATATAGAAAGCTTCTTAAAGGCAAAGACTAGCAGACCTGAGATATTAGTAAGCTTTGAAGATTCAGCCAAATTCAGTGGATTTCATTAAAGCTATAAAATACAAGACATTATCATGCAGAACATATAACTTTGAAAATATACCATGGCTTAGCCTACCTGACTGCTTTTGCAGCCTGTTGTTGCACTGCAGATTTAGCAATATCAATGTGCCAACTGTGCAAAACGTTGTTTGAGATTTATAGTGCGTTGTACTGGCTATGCTAAATATAGAGGAGATTCCAGAGAGCGCAGAACAGAATGCCACAGCAGTTTTAGTCTCAATGACTGACTGACTTTCACTAATTGAGGTCAATATCTGGAATAAAATAGGAAGACTGACTCCAAACCTTGTTCTTTGAAAAGGTACTAAAAGTATAAACAGAACACCAACGTTCTTGATCTCAATACACAACACGTCAGCTATCCAGACCATCTGACATATAGTTTCAGATCTGTGAAGTGTTAACATGATTTCTGCATGCCAGAGTTAAGACCAGACACCCAAAGATCCAGACCAAGACTAGACACCTCAGGGCCAAGATCTAGTTGTTTACTATAATGAACTAAACTGAGAAAATTCTAAATTTATTCCAAATTTATACCGTGGTTCAGAGTCAAGGGATGCTGTTATGGAATTCCAGAGAATATAATGAGAATATAATGATTCCATATAATGAAGAGGATACAATACTGACCTGCGGTTGAGGTAAATATCATCTTTAGCGCAATGGATCTAGACTGTGTTTTTCAGACTCAGACTAAGGCCACATTTCTCAAGGCCAAGACCACATATTTGCCCACCACCATGACGTCTATTATTGTTGGAAATGGTCTTACCTTGGTCCAAGTGCCAAAGGCCTGGAAATCCAGAGCAGAGCAAACGTCTGGACATCTTGGCAAACCCCAACTGAACACAGTATCAGTTTCCTTCTTGGTATCAAAACGATCACCAGGGGCCTCATTTATAAAATGTTGCACTGAAACCATCCTAAATTTGATCTTACGATCATCTCTCAAATATGCGTAAGTGCGATTCATAGAATGATCGTACGCACAGAAAATGCATGTACGCCTCTCTTTCAGATGTGAAATCTATGAATCGCAAATGATCTTGAACTTGCGCGCACCTGAATGGTTTCAGCTCTCCATCTCCAGATCTTTTCTGATGAAAAAACAAACTCATCTACATCTCGGATGGCCTGAGGATGAATACATTTTCAGTTAATTTTCATTTTTGGGTAAACTATTCTTTTAAATTTCTCTTTTGTTTCTCTTTTTATTTCTCTTTTATAAGAGGTCTGTTTCCCAACAGACACACTCAGATTTTACTTTAAGCCTTATTGTTTACACAAATTCGGAAGAAAGAATAAATACAGAATGTACTTGGTGTTCACTTTTAGTTATGACAAGAGCACTTGTTAGTCCACGAAGAATCCACACAACACATAATTGCTCTTAAGCCTCTGGAGACAGTTTATTTGGACAGTCTTTAAATACAATAAGCCCAATGAGAATATCAAATATGGCTGCAGTCGTAGTGGGAACATCCTACTCAAACACAGAAGAATGTTTGTTTTTGTTCAGACGATGAAAGTAATTATTTTTCCTAATGACTTTATACACTGCCATTCAAAAGAATAGTAACATTTTTTTTTTTTTGAAAGAAGTCTCTTATGCTCACCAAGTGTGCATTTATTTGATCCAAAAACAAAAAAAATACAATGAAAACATTAATAATGTGAAAAATTATTATAATTTAAATGAGCTATTATCTATTTTAATATATTTTAAAATGTAATTAATTCCTGTGATGGCAAAGCATCATTGCTCCAGTCTTCATTGTCACATCCTTCAAAATAATCTTCTTTTATAGTCCACAGAAGCAAGACTGTCTTGCTTGACAGTTTTGATCAACATGATGAGAGTAAATGATTTTCATTGTTGTGTGAACTATCATTTCTCTATCATCCCTATCAAAACAAAATGATTCCAAAACCAACCTGACTCAAACCTGATAAGAGCTTGAAAACAGAATCTAAAGTCTCAGGTGCTACTTTTGGCCCATGGCTCCCTCAAGTGCACTCCACATTCCAATAGTGCACGCTAACGCTTGTGCTGAGCTACTCACACTGTGTCACAGCAGATGTAAATCAGATGGTAAGACAGACCATATGGTGAAGTTTATCTGTCTCCCTTCTGACTGGAGTACACTCATCTGGAACTGATCCGACTCCGACCGCGCATAATCTAAGAGGTTACAGCCCTCTGACCTCAAAGATGATCTGTTTGTTTTGGGGGTGTTGCAGCAGCCCTGGGCCATGGGAATGTGTTTTCTTTAGCTGGGGGAGATGGAGGGATGATATGGGTCCATAAAGGGGTTGCATGATTTACAGAGGGCAGACATCTTTGAGAGGAAGAAACAGGAAGAGCTGCTTATTTGCTCTGTTTGCTTCCTACGTAGGCCACATTTTTAAAGCATCATAGACAAACTCCTACGCAAATGCTGCTTCAGAAGAAAAGCAGCATAATTACAATGCTTTCTAAGATCCCTTCTTTTGGACAAATTACATGGCAGCATCACATATATTTTTGTCGAGAAAAAAATCCCAGAATGCACTGTGACAAGCTCAGAGAAAAAAATAAACTAAAGATGGAGGATGAGGTGAGAGAAACATTGATTATAAACATACTTCTCACTTCAGCATCATTAAAATAGTTTCCAGTCCTCTCTCGTTTGTGTTCTCTGTATTTTTAAAAGTATAGAATGCACCACTTTTTCCGTGGCCTTGATATTAGAAGTATTTTTCCAGTTCAGTTTTCAAATAGGGATTCCTGAAAAGCAATGAACCAAACCAACCAGCTACAAGGTCAGTCACAGCATTACAAACTTATTTGTTTTGATGCAAAAACGTACAAAAAGAAAAGAAAATCAGACAAAAAGACAAAGGTACAAGACTTGTAGTTAATGGCTATAACAAGGAAACCCCAAGAAGCAATAAAAATGACAAAATCAAATTAAAAATGACAGATACATATAAAATTGTTTATTTAAAAATTATGATTGTAAGTATATAGAAACTATATATTTTATGTTTTTGCAATATGCATAGTATATACAAATACTGTGAGAAAGTACAGATACTGACTCTTGCAGGGTTAAAGTCTTCTTCTGGCACAATTTGCTTTTTGTGATTCTCTAGCTTTAAAAAAAACAAATACAACCATGTAGCTCACAATAAACCTGTATTTAAAGGTTTGTAAGTTCAAAATCAATACTCCTATGGAGAAATTGAATGGGATTTTTAGTTCCAGAATCCAGCTGTTGCACTTAATTGTTTTGTAGTCCACATAGTTACCAAAATACATCTGAAAATACAGATTTGCCTTGAGGTGTTCGAATGATGGCTTCAGATGGAGAATAAATAACACCAATAAGCACTGATTGGATACCATTAGCTATTCTTACTGAGCACAAGATGCAAAATAAATTGTATAGTCACCCATTAGAGAGAGTGAAAGAGGGCAAAATAAGTTAAATGGTGGAAAGAAAGAACAAGAATATGCCGTGCGTTATGTCTGCTTCTGATGATGGAGGAATTGCAAAATCATTTTCCCTGTTTAACTAATGGGAGGACATATAGTGGTTCATGTAGCTGACGGCAGCTCTTTAGTCTTGGGTGTGCCACGCTTGTATCATCCAAGAAGGTCAGACCGCAAACCTCTCTGTAGCTTTCCTTGCTGCCCATTTTAGTCGAACACATACTCACACACACACACACACACTTTAAAGCCTTCGACATGTCTGAACTTTCTCCAGAAATGTAAGAGCAATATATTCAGTAGGTCATCTATTCAGTTTTCCTCCTGTCCCCTCAGGGCAGTGAGAAACTTGCTGAAGGAAATGAAACTGAGCAGTCAGAATGACTATTTTTTTCTTCGGCATACCACACTGTGACTGAATATAAAACATTTGCTGGTCTGTTCAAATGTGCAGCTGATGTGGTTCCATTCACCATCGAAACAGGTTGTTTTTCACACTAAGAAAGGTGTCAGCCCTCCTCTCTGGGACATGAATGTGTGTTACTGGAGTGTTAATGAAATTGTGAAGAAAAAAACACACAAAGGGAGAAAGGAAGACAGAAAGGAAAAGAATCTCCATAGTTTTGACTCAATAGCCAGAATACATCTTCATCAACAAGCAATAATGTTTACCTTAAAAATGGTCATTCATTTTACACATCAGACTAATCAGATCAGATAAGCAGATGAGTCACATGTCAGGTGGATTTCAAAGCTACTGTTTTTGGGTTGTTTGTCTGGAAACAAAAAACAAGCCTGTAGATATAGTACAGAAATCAAAAGTGAAATTTGCTTTGTGAAAAATGTAGATGAGCAATTGAAACAAAGCATGGAATATTATTTCAGAAATGTATTTAAATATTCATTCTCTTACTATTAATTTTTATTTCAAACAAATCAGTTTGTTTATTTATTCACATTTATGACTTTTAGTTCCTAAAACTAAAAAAAAGCTATAAATGCCTGGTTTGACAGGTGATCATTTTTATCAGTAGTCCTAAAGACACCACTTCCTGTTTCACCTGGCAAAGTACATAGAACTGGTTTGTTAAGCTCCATACTCATGTGGCATGTTCACATGCACAGACCTTGTTTTTTTTCGGTCTGCATACCTTAATCAGTTCTGAAAATGTACTTTTATTTTAATACCAGGAAGATATTTTCATTGTTTATTATGAAGTACATGTGTGGGATAAAGAAAAATGCACATTGAATGGTGGTTGAATTTTTATTATTGGTGTTACACAAATCAAGCAGCAGAATTATGGGGCTCGCTGGCCAGACTGCCACTCAATCTACACGACATTTCCATTCAAAACAATACTAAAACCTTCACAAATTAATTTAGTGATAATTATATTCACATATGTATATATAACAAAAAAAAATCACGTATAAAAAGACAACTTAAAAACTAATAATATTTAGTGCAAAGGCAGAAACAGTAAAAAACAAAAACAACTATTGTTTTTATTTTACAATATTCAGTACAAAAAATAGTGAGGTTAGAGATGTGTGTCTGCGATAGGAATCCGCCGCAGCTCTACGATTTGAGAGTTAGCCACACTACCTCCATCATGACTGCCGTGGATTGACTCGCTGTCACTCACATTAAGGCCAGAACCTGTTTGAAGGTAAAATATTATTCCAAAATTTTGTTAAATTAAAAAAAAAATCTGTAAGGATTTAGGTGCCTTTTTGGAAGAAAGGGGCTTACCAGTTTTTAAGGCAAATATGAGGTCATCAAACTCCTGTGACTCCTCGTCCTGCACCAGAGTAGCGTTGATGAACCCTCCTTCTGTGATGTAGGTCTCGTCCTGAGGACTCTGTTTGAAAACACTGCTAGGCTGACTGCTGGGCCTCAGTGAAGCTCTCTCCCAATCTGCAGAGATCTGCAAAACGACAATAAAGATCTTTGGATGTCAGAAAACAAAACAAATTTTCAAATCTTCACCACATTAAAATGCCTTTTGTAGTTGATCTAGTTTGTGCACTCAGTCTGAGCTGAAAGGAGCCACACAAATCAGCCATTCACTGATGTGTCTGGTGCAGGGGTCATTCAGAGGTTATGAGGACTTGGATGTCTATAGAGATTTACCAGGCTGGTTTGAAGGGTGAGTCAGCATTCACAAACCAGCATTGTTTTGTAATGAATTCTGGTATAGATGGGGATGAGATTTATAGGTGAGGAAATTTTATAATGTTACAAAAGATTTCTTTTTCGTTTCCACAAACATAATAAGCAGAACAACTGCTTTCAAGATTGATAATAAGAAGAAACGTTTCTTGAGCACCAAATCAGCATATTAGAATGATTTCTGAAGGATCATGTGACACTGAAGACTGGAGTCATGATGCTGAAAACTCAGCTTTGCCATCACTGGATTAAACTGCATTTGAAAATATATTAAAATATAAAACAAAGTGTATATATGTGTGTGTGTATATATAATATTTTAGAATTTTTATATTTATTTATTCATCCATCCATCCATCCATCCACAATATTACAGTTTTTAGCTGAATTTTTTAATTTTGATCAAATAAATGCAGGCTTGCAGAGCATAAGAGACATCTTTCAAAAATATTAAAATCTTACCAACTCCAAACATTTTAACTGTAGTGTATATCACAATACAAATAAAAAGTTGTTTCATGAGTTATGAGATAAAGATATTTTATATTAAATAATCCTGACAATGCTGATTTTGGCAAAATTCGCTTAACTAAATAATTTATAAGAGGTTTATTTCAGGATTTTTTTCTGTTTCTAAACTTGATAGACTAAACAATAATTACTCCTAATCAATGAATGATAAGTCTCACATTATCACTTCAGCAACACCTAAAGTTACAGTAAAGCATCCAAAACGCACACTTAATGCAGTAAACTGATGATGGATAATATTGTGAACAACAATATAAACAGCTAAACTCTGCTAGACAAACACCCTTTGATAACTTCAACATGGCTGATTTGGGACACATCAATTCATATTTTCACATTCCTCCAAGTTTCTCGGTTTTGTTGTTATCCCACTTGTAGTCATGCAGAATCGTAATATAAATGATATAACAAACTGTTTACCAGTTGACTAATTTGTAATGTTCTCACACACTGAACTAAATACTGTAGAAACTGCTGACTTTTGGCATGAAGAGGGAGTGAAACTCGTCACACTAACCTTCTGACTCCATCCTGTGACACCTATTTTTTCACTCATTTCATTCATCAAAGTAAAGAACAAATAGTCCCATTAAACACAACATTGTGAAACAGTACATCTGACTTGCCCTCCCCTTAATGTGTTTCCTAATGGCAATGGCTTCGTTTCCTTTGGCTGGATGCTTTTTCCCAGGAGGATGGAGGGAGAGGCCACTCCAGTCCCCCATGTCCCAGGCACCTCATTTTGGTACAATAGCCCATCGACAGTCCCGTAATCGGAACAGAATGTACGCCGGGTGAACTGAGCACCGCCAGGCACCTAGTCATGTCTATTTGAAGAGCCTGAGGAGATAGCCACCCCTCCAGAGCGCTGTTTCCTTTCCTCTCTCCACCAGTCACCTCCTCCCAATCCAACTGCCTGTTGTCTCGAGGCCACATGTGACACTAAGAGCTGCTTTAAGATAGGAGTCAGTGCTCTCATGAACAAAACAGGATTACTTTAGTTCTCTCAAGCACTTAGAGGTCAACGTCCCTAAAACTAGAGTCCTACCACAATCTTATGGATTTGATTTCTCATAAATTAGCTTTAGCTGAATGAATAAATATATTATGAACAATTACAAGCCATTTTGGATGGATTTGGATGGATTCTTTATATAAGTTTCATCCAGTTTCTGGAGCTTGAACTCAAGTCTCATTAGCGCCCACAGACTGAAAACCTCCAACACTGACGGCGCAAACAAAGTACCAAAAAGTAGGGAAAACTATGTAAAAGTGGAATGAAGCACTGCTAAAAGCTTTTTACTCTTTATTCTTTAAGTTTTATTATGATACTACAACCCTATTAAATGTAAAAGTACCAAACTAATATTTAATATTCGTGGTGGGAATCTTTAGGCATCTCATGATTCTTTGGCAATCCCAATCACATTCAAAAATGACCCTTTCATTTGTTTTTCTTATTAATTAATTAATTTATTAGCATTTTATTTATTTAATTATAATTACTAATTATAAGCACACAAGTGGCAAAAAAAGAAAAAGAAAAAAAAGAAAATAATTGATTTAGAATTGTTAAAAAAAAATTGCAGTCTAGTTGAGAATTGATATTTATACTATTTTTCATTTGAACTGTATTATTTATTTTTTCAGATAGCTGTATTTAAATTAAGTTGATGCAACATGTATTTAAACAATTTGCTTATGGATTTAAGATCTTTTTTTTTTTTTTTTTTTTTTTTTGACAATAGTAGATAATTTTTTACTGGTTTAAGGTGGTCAGATTGGTTAATCTCATCACCACCAGTTCATAGTCAAGATAATCCATCATCTAAATCAGCTTGGACTGGCTAATAACAATAAATGATCTATAATAACCATAACTGGTCAAGCCCTAGGAAGAATAACACATTGGACGTTATGGCACAGTTTTTATTAGGCTATTAGAAAATATCCAGGCTCTAACTATTGTATGTAATGTTTTATGAACCTCATGATTAGTATGATTAGTATGGTGATTAATGATCATAAATCATTCTAAAAGTTTTAAATAGTGTCTCACTCCTCACTCTTATACCTAAAAGCTGCTGTCCCTATAAAGTATATATAATATATATTAGTGCTGTCAATCTATATATATAAAAAAACTAATTATGAAACATTTTCTCTGAAATTAATTGCGATTAATCGTGATTAATCCCACCTAAAATTAAAGTTTTTAAATATACTTTTATATTGCAATAATTTCACAGTCAATCTTCAAATTGATGTAGAAACAACATAAAGACAGTATATATATTTTAAATATTTGTTAATGGTGTCTTTTTTATGACTTAAGGTGAGTACCACTGATACCAATGCTACTGATGTTTTTTCCCCCTAATATTTAGATGAATCCTTAAAGCTACAAAAGTTATTGACTTCCTCTTTTTTCTTTTGTTCTTTGATTAACAAATATTTTTAACACCATTAAACTGGACAAATTAATTGCCTGCATTAATGCGCTAATTTTGACAGCACAAAATATTGAGAATGAGA
>JAFVLL020016696.1:0-62547 GCA_021397915.2 Tor tambroides
CTCTGAGTACAATATTCAGTATAATACTCGTTAAAAAGAATATAACAGTGATTTAAAAAAAAAAAAAAATTATTATTAGTTTATAGCGGATGTAAATTAGACTGAATATGTTTAAACACATGCAGTAGTGCTTGAATAGTAGTTAGAGGTCACTACATAGTTACATAGAGCACAACCACGTGACCAGCTTTGCATTCCTCCTATGCGGCCACCCTCTAGTTTTTAGCATAATGCGTTTATACACAGACAAATATTTATATATTATATATATAAAAGAAAAGCTTTTTAGCAAGGATGTAACCACAGAAAATAAACCCATAAAATGAGTTTTGTTGTTATAAATTCATGTATAGGCCTATAGGTTGGTTCAGTGATGGTAAATATTTTTGACTAAATAAAACCAGCTGATATAGATGATGCTATTGTTTCAGTGTACGTATTCATGATTGGTGGGGACAAAATGGCAAATTTAAAAATCTTAACCCATATTAATGGACTACTTTGATCAACTGAATATTGTGGTAGTTAGTTCTGCTTCAGTTTTTAGTGCCAGTCTAAAGTGCAAAACTCAAATTGACAGGCTGATCAAAAAGTTTTTTTGTAAGTAATTAAAATCATCCTGAGAACATTCACATTAAATTTGACAAGTTCTAGATTAAAGCATTCCATCAGTGTGAGAGGGAAATATTAGATTCACATGTTCGTAAGGATTGTTTTTTGGTTATGAGGAACACATCATGTAAGCATTAGCTTGTATTAATAGAGATACTACCATCTGAGGTGGAATGTGGAGCGATTAACAATCAAAATTCACTATGTAGCAAAGCACACACTGTACAGTTATACCTTGTATAGTTGAGTAATTTGTATGGGTTGTATTGTTGTACATAGTATGGTCCACGTTTAATTGCCGTTATGTGGCTGTTTTTAAAAGAAATTTGAATTATTGTGTTACTTTTGCTATATATTATGCACATTATACAAACTTATTATACTTTTTAATATACACAAGTGGTGCTTATTGACATCTACCACTGTGGTTTGTTGCAAAGGATTGTGAGTTCCTTATAATTGTTAGTGTTTTGAGAATAAAATCTTAAACATCAAACAAATCAAAACTGAAGTTTAAATCAAAATTTAAAAAAAGTGATGTCAATATTTGTTTAATCACTAAGAAGCCACTCAGCTTTTCAAATGCTAATATTTAAATGATAATTATTAAACTTAAACTGTATAAAAGTTTATTTTTTTGTTTTTCAAATATTATCAAATACATAAGTAATGAAAATTATATGTTCTCAAATGTTCTAATAAGTTTATTGTTTATGATGAGTGCTTAAAGAAGATAACTGCTCTGAAACCATGATTAAAATATTTACATTTTACAGGTTAAATCAAGTAGAAATAGCTGATAACAATGGCAGGTCATCACTTTTTATATTGATTGTAATGATTACAAACTTTGTAATGACAGGGAATAATTTATACAACCTTAATACACTGCACTGCACAAAAAAATGACAAAAACAGTGCTTGTGTTTGTTATATTAGCTGTTGATTTATTGTTGAGTTGTATATTTGTTGTTAATATTGTTATTTGTCTGAATGTTCACATGTAACACAAATACTGTACATTTGAAAAGGCAACATTTTCTGCGCTAAAGGGTGTTTGTGTTTGATAGTGGAGTGATTTTAAATCTTTCTTATTTTTAGATTTATGATGTGTGTATAAATAGTAATTTTGTCAAAATCAAAGACAACATTTTAACAGCTTTGAGAGTGAGTGTCATCAGCATTAGACAGAATCAGTCAATTTTAAATTAAATTTAGGGGAACAGAAGGATATAAGGGAACATAAAATTAAAATGTAATTTAAATTATATTTTACAAATTCACAGATATAGTGACCCTTAAAGGTTTTTAAAAACAATGTTTATTATAGATCTCAAAATTCTTTGAGGTTATGGTTCTTTAATTCTTTTTAAATAAGATTTAAATGATCTAATTCAACAGATTTGTTTATTTGTGCATCAAATTGGTTTTAATATTAAATCATTTTGTTTGGACCAAGTTGAAAAAAACTGACCAATTCTTTCTAAACTTTTTAACAGCTTAAATGTAAAATTACAATGCTGTCATTAATTTCATAAAATATTACAGCTTTTCAAAGTTTCTGAAAAAATTAGGTGTTTCTGAGGAGGGATGTTGTTTTGTATATGTGTTTGTGCTCAAGTGCTTTCTCTGCATTGTTTTTTATTGAAACTGCATAGAGAGATACGGTAGTACAAAGACAGTGCTACTACAGTCCGTGGAGGTGGGCTAAGCCAACCGGCTCGTGTGTGTGTGTGTGTAACCAGAGCCGAGCAGATCAGATGCCACACTATGAACAGGACTTCGGTTCTGTCACCCTGTGTCATCTGATGCACAGGAATCCTGTCACAGAACACATGTTGAATGTACTGTAGGTATCATGATTAGAACAGCAGATGAGTGTGTGAGAAATACAGAGCAAGAAAATGTTATTTTATATAACATGTTAAAATATAAGAAAAAAAAAATATGTACAACTGCTGCTCAGTAGGCCTAATTGTTTTAGATAAAACGGTATATTATGAGCATCACAACAGTGTTTATTTGATGGTGCTTTTTGAAGTTACACATTTGTATAGCTAATGCCTGTATGTGGAGTTTTGTGACCCTGGACTACAAAACCAGTCTTAAGTAGCACAGGTATATTTGTAGCAATAGCCAAAAATACATTCTATGGGTGTATCGATTTTTCTTTTATGCCAAAAATCATTAGGATATTAAGTAAAGATCATGTTTCATGAAGATATTTTGTAAATTTCTTACCGTAAATATATCAAAACTTAATTTTTGATTAGTAATATGCATTGCTAAGAATTTCATTTGGACAACTTTAAAGGTGATTTTCTCCATATTTTGATTTTTTTTGCACCCTCATGTTCCAGATTTTCAAAAAGTTGTATCTCGAAAAAAATATTGTCCTATCCTAACAAACCATACATCAATGGAAAGCTTATTTATTCAGCTTTCGGATGTATAAATCAATCAATTTAAAAAAATTTACCCTTATGACTGGTTTTATGATCTAGGGTCACTTTTAATTGTGGTTTTAAAGTCAACATAAAAACTGAATTCATGTTCCTTGTTTTATTGTGACTGATTCATGTATTTTTTCTTATTTATTTATTTATTTACTTATTTACAAGTAATAACTTGTCTTTTCTCTGCAACAGTTTTTAATCTCTGTTAATTAGGGCTGGTTGAAAATATCAATTTTCAGAGTAGTTGTAATATTCCCAAGATCCCAAGATCGATCTTTTAATCTGGCTGCTTTCAGTAGCCATGTGAAAAGTGTTCGTGCAGCACTTCCCGTCCTGCAGATTTCACTGTGTTCTGCTGAAGTGACTCATTCTACTGCTTAGTGTGAACCCTGTTGTTAAATTTTCAAATGATCATTTTTGCAGTGCAAAAGTTTTAAGATTCCCTGTTTTCCACTTGCTTCAATGCGGTGGCGCATTCTTGATGCAGAATCTGTATGCTGTCCTATTATCTGCTTCTTTTTTGTGAATCAAAAACATGACGAAAGCCTGATGAAAGACTCTTGAGATGATTTACCGGCTTTGTATTAGTCTGAAACACTGCCCTGTTTAGTTTTCAGCATTAGTAGAGAGAGAAGCAAAATGGACGTTATACCAAAAAACATAGCCAAAAAAATAAAAAGCAAATCTCATCGAGTTCTTGTGAATTTGAATCAAATCTGTATTTATACCTTGCCCTGCTGCTGATGTTAAGTAATAGCAGTTTAGGCACAGTTTTAGCAAACTTGCATTCAGCGTTCTGGTACTGTATGTAACACCCAATTTTAACAATCCTGTTAATTAAAATATAAAAGAAAATCTACAAAAAAATGTTTGCTTATGTGTTTTTTATTGATTGTCATATTTGATACATAAGACTTTTATTGCTCATATAGTATGATATAGGAGAATATGGAGCTCATCTTAGTTTTATTCAGAGGTCCAAACTAAGCAAGAAATATGGTATTTATAACCGTATAACATAAAATCGTAAAGGCTAAATATGAGTTGTCACTCATAATCTCCCAAAATTATATCTTAGTAAGATGATATTTAAATGCCTAATTTTATAATCAAAACTGTAGTTTTAAAAACATATAACTAATGCAGTAGCATGAAGTGATTATTGAGAAATCATATGTGACCATGGATCACAAAACCAGTCATAATGGTCAATTTTTCGAAATTGAGATTTATACATCATCTGAAAGTTGAATAAATAAGCTTTCCATTGATGTATGGTTTGTTAGGATAGGGCAATATTTGGCCAAAATACAACTATTTGAAAATCTGGAATGTGAGGGTGCAAAAAAGTCAAAATAATGAGAAAATCACCTTTAAAGTTGTTTAAATGAAGTTCTTAGCAATGCATAGTACTAATCAAAAATTAAGTTTGGATATATTTACGGTAGGAAATTTTCAAAATATCTTCATAGAACTTGATCTTTACTTAATATCTTTAAATTATTTTTGGCTATTATTGCTACAAATATACCCGTGCAACATAAGACTGGTTTTGTGGTCCAGGGTCACATATTTGATGCAACCTACTGTAAGTTGTTTCAGTCCAGTAAGTATTCATCTTGAAATATTACTAAAAATACCAAATTTACTTGATAAAGTATAAACTACCCATAGGACGACAGAAGGCATGTAGTAGACTGTGTGCAACAGGTTTTTCTGCAAAGTGTTTTTAGGATGATAGTTTTGTTGACTATCCTATAATTTGAAAATGTCATAAGAAAGTTAAATGGCAATTCAAGGTGATTTGTGTTATTGCATTGGCAGTTGTGATATGCCTGGACACAGAGGACAGTATCTGAACTCTGTTACACCAGTAGAGGGAGTACAGGTGGTATTAAGAGATTACGCGGATATAACCCATCTCTATTCATCCTTTCTCTTTTCTTCTCATCACCCGCATCCATTAGCACCTCTCACAGCTGTTTCCAGATATTGTGCATGGCAGTCCATCAGGTGTTTACAGTTTCTGTATCCATCTCTCTTTCTCTTTAAACACGCACACACTCACACGCATTGACTTGATCACATTCAGTGCTTTTGCCCCATACTGTACCTAGGCTGAGGCAACGCTGATGACTTGGGGATGGTGCAGGAGTTGCCATGGTAACCCCATAGCTGGCGAGTGTGGAGGTATAGGCAGGTCGGCTGGGCTTTTGTTATGGATGGAGTGTGTGAGTCTAGAGCAACACAATAGCCCACTGAGACCACCTCACAAGAGAGGGAATTTGCTGGGAAAATTGTAATCTATAAGTACTGTGAGAAAGGTTGGGAAGCAGAAATAATAACGTGCTGTGAAAGCAAAGTGAGAGGAACACTCCCTATTTGCTGATGGGTGTCGGCTGTTCAACAGGTTAGGTTGCATGTTTAAGACACACACAGAAGACTTGAATACTAAAACTAGTAATAATTAAATAAAAAAATACACATCATCCTGTTCAGAAAGTTTACTCTTGATGCCTTTTGTTCTTCTTGAGCGTCAGTGAATGTTTGTAGCCTCAGTGTGAAAGATGGATGTCAAAATCATACAGTCGCTGTTCTAAAATGGCACAGATATGCAGAAGACGCTGGAAAACCAAAGAATGTGCAGGACCTGGAGGACTTTTCTGAATAACTGTTAGCAGTTTTAACTTTTTTTTTAGAAATTCAAACAATAAAAACCATTTGTGGCTCTTTAATGTGTCGTGACAGATCACTGTAGCGCCTCAGTTCAAGCGGCATGTGAACTGATCATGTCTTCCTCTTTTCTAGTTAAAGCATGAAATAAACATCAATGAACATCAGAAGGTATTTTGTTTCAACCATGGAAAGACGTCAATACACAATATTTTTCGAGTTCAAGTCCACCATTATTAATCTACTCTCTGGTCTGGTTTGTTTGTCGGACAAAAATGGCAGATTCAGCTTTATGATCAGTTAGATTGCCTGTCAGTCAAACTACCTGTGAAGGGTCAATAAAAAAAATTAAAAAAAAAGTGTGGATCACCGTTTCCAGCACTGTGAATGTTTAATAGGATGTGTTCAATAAATATGTAAGTGCGTGTGTGTGTTTATTCAAGCCACAAATCACACATGCATATCGCGTTTATTTCACTGCACTTGTCATACGAACAACCAGTCAGTATTTACACTGACTGACAAGCCTTAAGTACACATTACACAATAACCACTGTGTGATGAAAATGATGACTTGCACATCATGAAGTTAGTCAAGAACGGCAATTAACAAAAAATCTTAGCTTGTAAAGGCATTCATCTAATTGCAGTTTGCAATGTTTTATTTTCTCAAATTCTCCTGTGGATGGAGGTGTGAACTTGCAGGTCTGTTACCCACTGCAGTTGTCCTGTGACAAGGATACTGAGTAACAAGGTTCACTGTGTTGCCAGTATTTCAGAGTTGACATTAGAAAGGTGGAAGCTGTGCTTTAGTGACATACCACTCCTTATAAGTGATAATGGTGATATCAGTGCTGGACAACATTGTTTTGTGGGAGAGTATGTATGTATTTATTTGTATTTAAAGTATATCCTGCTATTAATGTCATATTATAGCTACTGTGCATAAAGTGTAAGCATTTTTATTACATTTTTTTCGGTTGTGCTGCAGTTATTGTTCACAAATCAGACTGCACAGATTGTACGTTTTTATTACATGCAGTACATTGCAAAAGATGTTATAAATTTTGTTATTTTATTGAACTGAATACTGAGTAGCAGCACTGCACTACTGCTGAATAGCAGTGTAAAAAACAATTTCCGTATATAAGTATTTTAGCCTTCCATTTGCATTGACGGAACAATGTAGACATTCAGAAACTGATCTTACTGTCATGAGAATCATTTGCTTCTAGTATTTCTAACAATTTCTGGTATTTTTTTTATTTTTTTTTAACAAGAACCAGTTCACCATTCCCAGCTGTCTCGTCTCCGCATTGAGGTTTTGTAAATTGATTCAGTCTTACCAAGTGTATTTGCATGCATGTGCATTTGTATGCTGTTCTAGAATGAAAACCTTTGTGCCTGGCTGTAACTTGCTCTGTTGCAGTGTGAGACTGTGAAACAATCATATTAGAAGAGTCACACATGGTTTCACTCTGGCACTCTGAATCTACAATGGCATGACAAAAGAAACTGTATTTTGATTGATGTTGTTTATGTGATAAGAAAAATACAGTGTCAATGAAAAAACAATGCATCTCTCTATTGTATTATCTTCATTGACTGCGCTGACAGGTGTACAGTGTGAATTGTATTTTTGTATTTTGAAACAAAAGCTTATGACACATGTAATTTGCTCAAAATGATTAATTGTTTAAAATAAAATAATGAATCATTCACTAACCTAACTCAAAACAGATCAATACAGAAACTGAATTGATGTCTGAATATCTTACTAAGCCTTAAGTCTTGCTTCAAGTCAGTCTTTCCAATTAAGAAAAGAATGTTCATAAATCTTCCATCAATCAATCTTCCTTCAAAAAAAAACAAAAAAACACCATCACTGATTGGTTGTGTTGTTCATATGACCTCAAAACAAAACTTAAATAAAACTTAAAATATATTACCAAAGTAATATTGTTTGCAGAAACGGGTCTCTTTAAGAAATATGGTAACACACACACACACATAAACACACACTAGGCCAGCTCTTTAGATGCTGAGCTACAGGATATGGATACACACACACTGGGTCAGAGGATGAGGATCAGGTTGTGATGAAGATAATGCTTCTTCAGCCTCTTGTGAATCACGTGATAGTCAGTGATCTGATGGCCAGGTTAGATCTGTATGCCATAATAAAAAATAATATTAGTCACATGGCAGCGGATTGTTAATTAGTCTCTAATTGCTTCCATTGCAACAAACGCTGACACACACATTAGAACTTTTCTGCATAAAACAAGCATATATATATTATATATTTGACAATGTTTATGAATAGTGTACGTGCTGGATTGTCTCTTTTTAACCCCTTCAGGAGGATTGGAGTGAACTGAGTATGTGTATGTGTGCATGTTTGGGGGCAGGGGGTGTAACCACACTTAATAAAGGCCTCGCCTGTGTCTAATAATCCCAATCCCCTCAGATTAAAGGATGACGTGTCTGGTAGAGCGCTACTTGGCTCAGACTCCAGCCACGTTGTCCTGTTGAGGGAGTACACCATGCATGAATTACTTCAGTACGTGGGGTTTGACAAAGCAAGAGTCTGGAACACAGAGCGTTGATGTCACAATTTATGGAACTTTTTTTTTTTTTCACATCTAAGGCGCAATCTTGGTGTTTGATCTGTAATGAATGAGTAGCTGCTTTGAACCAAATCTGTGATACCTGTAGCAATGAAGATCTAGAACTCTCACACTTTCTAAAACTGTTTTGTCCTGTCAGTCTTCATGATCACTGGACTATCTGCGCCAAGTTGGGAAAAGGTATCATATTCACTTATAATCAAAAGTTTGGAATCAAGATATTTTGATGTTTTTTATGATGTAAATGTAATTTATTCCTGGGATGCACAACTTTCAGTTATTACTCCAGTCTTCAGTGTCACATGATCCTCCAGAAATCATTTTAATAAGCTGATTTGCTGCAGAAGAAACATTTCAGTATGGCATTCAAATGTTTTGGGTAAGTAACATGAAAAAAAAAATCAATACTTTAATTCAGCAAGGATAAATGCTGTTCTTTTGAACTTTCTATTCGTGAACAAATCCTGAAAATAAAAATGTATCACAATTTCCACAAAAATATGAAGTAGCACAACTGTTTTCAACATTTATAATAATGTGAAATGTTTCTTGAGCAGCAAATCAGCATATTAGAATGACTTCTGAAGGATCATGTGACGCTGAGTAATAGCTGCTAAAAATTCAGCTTTGCATCACAGGAATAAATTACACTTTGCAATATATTCACATAGAAAACAGCTAATTTTAATTAAGATAATATTAGACAATATTACCATTTTTGCTGCATTTTTAATCAGATAAATACAGGCTTGGTGAACATAAAAGACTTCTTTCAGAAACTTTAAAAATTCCAAACTTTTGACCGGTAGTTTAGGTATCAGTAGTTGTTCTCCTTTGTCATACCGAGAATCTTGTGTGTTTTAGAGTTTCTCTCTTCACTGTCTTATTTTTAATGAGACAGTAAGGGAGGGGAAACTCATACATATGCAAATCAGGCATGTTCAGTATATTTATGCAGTAAGCATGCCTCTCACGTATTGAAATATGGATGTGAGTCCTTAAATCTCATTTGCATCACATACATCTTGAATGCATTCCAAGCAAGATATAATTGGCAGTGCGTCGGTGGGGGGAGGCGCATATGATATTTAAAGTTGTAGCAGTGATTCTAGTGCCCACAAGGAGGTCTCTGCCCAGTAGGCTAATATGGAAATGCTGTGAAGGATTTGTGTTATCTTTAATTTAGTTTTTTGTCTTTATCTACAGTATGATACACCTATTAGTCCTGACATTTTTATCGGTAGAGTACTGATTTAAAGGTCTTTTTTTTCAGCAGCGGGCAGTGATTCGAGCCTCCGCTGTTATTCCTTTCTCTCACAGTTGTTTTCTCTGTATCTCTCTGGAAGTCTCACAGGGTTTGTTGACGCATTAATGTTTTAATATTCTTCTCTGTTACATGCCCTTATTGATATTTGTCAAGTCTTATTGATTTTCTCCTAAAAACTGCAGAATGTTACCCAGAAAAAGTCATGCATTATTAACAGTGTTTACACAAGCTAAGACTGACATAAATCAATACTCGCGCATGCACTGCACATATAAATACACAGATAAGGTTAGTTAAATGCAGGACATTTACATGCATTTTGCAGACATTTCTATCCAAAGTAACTTTTGCATTCAGTGTAACCCATGCTGTGCTGTTTGAGCTCCAGGAACCATCCATCCATCTATTATTCAAGTCATTATCCTTTGTAGGGTTGTAGGGAATGCAATAGTTTTTTCTTGTCACCGTTGGAAGCAGAATGCAAAAATTATATTTCTTATTGTTTACAATTTACCTTTATGAAGGTGAAAATGTAAAAAAGGTTAATTGGATTAGAATGATTACTACTTTGCAGTGAGATTTTGCTGAAAGTTGACAGACGCACAATCCTTGTATCTATATCTATGGTTCACACTATGGTTTGTTCACACAAACACCAAATTCTAACAGTTGTTCGATTAGTGTGATAAACCTGTTAGTGTTTGTTGGGGCAGTGTGATAATGACAGTTGTGTTTCGCAACATTGTAAATCCAACATCAATCCTTTGAAATGTTGGTGTTTGTTGGGAGAACGTGAACCAACCAACCTTTAGATTAAAGGGATAGTTCAACAAAAAAACTCTGCATCATTTACTCACCCTTATGTCATTCCAAAAATCAATGATTTTCTTGTGACCAAACCAAAAAAACAACAACATTGAGACTCATTGTGTGTTTAGACTGCAATGTAATAATCTAAGTAGAACTGAATTAGTTATTTCTCTGTCTCAGGTAGCCAAAAATCCTGCTGTGTTGTATTTTATAAATACCTAATGCATTGCGTGTAGTCACTTTGTCAAGTATGCTAATTAATGCTGTTTACTCTTAAACACTAATTTGTGCTGTAGAGGGCATCAGAATGCTAATACACAAAGCGCAACTCATAAATAATTGACTGAGCTATGCAAAATGCTAATGGATTAGCCACTGGGGGCAGCGGGATGCTGCTGTGGTAAAACAGTGCATGTTGAATGTTAATGTGGCAAGCGATGTCCAGGTGTACCTCTGGAATGTGAAGTGAGACACTGATTCTATTTCTGGCTGTTTCGTATTCAATAAAGAAAAAACAACAGGGGCTTCAGAATTACAACCATGTCAACAGTGAATGCTGGCTTAAAAGCAATAATTCCAGAACACCAAACTGCAGGACAAGTGCAGACATTGGTTAAATCGTGAATCCGAACATTTTTTTTTTTTTCATAATAACGCATCCTACACTCTAAAAAATGCTGGGTTAAAAACAGCCCAACTTGGGTTATTTGGCAACCCAGCGCTGGGTAAATATTGGACAGAACACATGCTGGGTTATTTTTGACCCAGGTGATTGGGTTAAATGTTTTTACCAAATGTGCTGGGTTGTTTTATTTAAGTCATCTATTTAGTTAGTTTAAAAAATATTATATTGCTGGCTTAAAATGGAAAAAAAAGAGGCAATAGCAATAATCAAAAGAGGAACATTTATTAAGCAAGAGCACATAGACAAAATACAAGACAAATTGAATTATGTTGGTGAATACAGCATAGTTTACAATATTAAATACATTTAAACTTTAAAAAGCATTTTAGACATAAAAAATGTCACATTTAAAAGTAGCAATTTATTTTAAGTATATTCCACTGTTCTCTGTAATCGCTTTTTACTGAAATAATGTTAATTCTCGTGCCAGTGTGTCGCCAAAATCTGAACCGGTGAAGGGCTGCTGTTTGCCGGGGGACCTGCGAACTTCAGACCGCCACCTCGCATTTCACTCGGAGCTGAAGATTCCGTGACTGACTCCAAAACCTGGCCATAAACAAACAGTACTGAGATTGGAGAACATATTTTAATATCAAATTAAATTAAACGAATAAAATCCATTTGTTATGCAAGGCAAAAGGCGTATCATGCGAATCGACCGCTGCTGACTGACATCTCGTCCTTATGTTGAGTTGCATAAAATAATATAATTTACAACACAGTAAAGAGTTTATTTCGCTGAAGAAGTGTACCAAATCGGTGGCGCTGAGAACCGCTCTCTCCTGTAGTGGACTCAAAAAGCCCGTGCTCTGACTGTAACAGCTGCTGGGTTGTTTCATCGGAGACAGGCTCAACCCAGCGGTTGGGTAGAAAAACAATAACCCAGCATTAAAAATGACCCAGCAACTTAGTTACAGAAAAACTACCCAGCACCTGGGTAATAAAATGACCCAACAAGTTGAACCCAGCATTTGGGTTAAAAAAATAACCCAGCATTTTTTAGAGTGTAACCATCATGAAACTTCATAAGGACTTTTCTGGAACACTCTACATAGAAAGAAACTGCACTTTAGAGAAGTATTGCTCCAAATGGGAGGCTGAAATCAAATTCAGTTCGATTTGAAGTTACCTTGTTGCTGAACTAGTGGTGCAGTGTTGTAGCGCACACAAATATTGGGTTAAATAAGCAATTTTTAATTATACTGAAATCAAATCTGATTTTGTTTAATAAAGACATTTATCTCACTTTGGAAGTGCATGCATGGTACCTTAAAGCAGCAAAGAAGTAGTGACTTCTTTCTTTTCTTAAATATTTTGACACACTCTACATCAGAGTATAAAGATTATCAAAAAAGGGGGGAAAAAAAAAAGTTAAGTGGGTTGGTTCTATCCGTGAATTGATGATTGGATTTTGAGATTTGAGCATTACTATTTGAGGTCGAAATAAATTTCAAAAATAAAACAAATGCATCAATGAATTAATTAATTTTATTTACAATAAAATCAATAATATCAGTGTTTGAAATTAACTTTTTCACTCACCAGCCAATTTGGCTACTAAAATTAAGTTACCAGCCATTCAAACTTCTATTAGCCAAAACAAAAATAAAATTTCAGAAGTGAACCTGATTATCAAAATCACTTATTTAAAATTATTTTTAAGTCTAATTCTGAATCATCCAATAGCTTTCAGTTTTATGACAGTCAGTTATTGTTTGAAATAAAATAACAGAGATAAATAGAGACAAAATTCTGTGACTTCGCTTACAAAACAGCATTTATTTAATTGTTAATTCTAAATATTGCTCACAATGTCTTAAGCTTAAGACGGTAGTCCAAAACAGTGAATCTTATCACTATACATGCGAAAATATTAGGCATAACGAAAAATGGCATTAATGAGTTGAATTTAGTTGTTTGATAGTGCAAGCAGAAAGAGAAAAGATGATCTATATTATAATGTTTCATATGAATACTGAAAAGTTCATAAAAACAGCCTTTTGAACAGCCTGCGGAGTAGTTGGGGTGCCAATGTATTTGGATTTTAAAGATGTAGTTCTCTCTCTCTCTTTTTCTTTTTATGTTGGACGTTCCTGGTTGGAGGCCAATTTGGCTATTATGTTGATATGTATTACATGGTTAATTTTCACCTACATTTGTTGGGTATTAATTTCAAACCCTGAATATCATGCTTTTAGAAAATAGATTAGGATGACATTTCATGCAGGCTTTAAAATGTTTCTATCTAGCTCAGTAGGTTTTTAGTATTAATCATGTAACATTATCACATCATTTTTGGTGTCTAAAGCAAATCTTCTCAAGACTATCAAGTGGATAGTTCAAAGTAGGGCTGCAACAATAAAGTTAGCCCACAGTTCAGTGCATACCTCGGTTTTTAACCACGGTTAAAGCCACATCAGATCACAAAAGAAAGTTATTTCAAACATTCAACAGATGTTGTAGAGTAAAACCATGTTAATATGTTTTCTTTTGTTGGACAACAGGTTTAGAAATGCTTCTCATTGCAAGTCATTACAGCGGAAGATGTTTTGTTGTGTTTTTTTTTGGTCAAATGCACATTGCAAGTGGGGAGGCGTTTCCTCTTACAAGCGCATTTTGATCTGTGGATGTTGTAGCAAACGATTAAATATTATATTGAGAATTGTGGCATCACTAGTTCAAAGTGACATGTAAGTTCAGACTCGACTAGTATAGATGCATCTAATGAGCCAAGGTGAAGGTTCACATGGATCACTGCTGTGTATTAAGGGGCCAGTAGTGTCTTAGCTTTGATCCCATTGGCAGTAGCTCTGACTGAGATTGGCAATGGGACAGAAGTAACCCCGTCCACTTCATGGGGTTGCGAGCTGATTGAAACCTCCACATTTCATACTGCCAGTATAGATGACTACATATTGTAGATCTGATTAAGATGAGGCATTAGTTGCTGAGGAGGCTAAATTCTTTTTCTCCACACCAAAGCACTGAGGGCGATTACACCTAGTGCTTGGCTGTAGAGATATTTCAGTAGAAAATCTCCATTGACATGGTATACAGTAGGAGTCTGATTGAGACTTTTATTTTTTTAGTCATTCTCCAAACAGCTGATACACCTTTGCTAAAGCTCATAATACAGCATCTTTTGTCCCAGTGGAAAATGCACTTGCTCTGTTTCTTGGCTCTGACTCTTTGCACACTTTCAGGACGCTTATGCGCTTAAGTGATTAAGAGACGAAGTGGGAAATCGGGTTAATTCAGCTTAGAAGTGTCTCTAGGCGGGTGGGAGCCACGGCCACTTCGGGGTCCCTGGGGCCTCAAACATATCCTACATCTGCCTGCAGGAGTAACAGCCAGTTCTACACTTTGTTTTGGTTATTTTGTGCAGGTTATTCCAGATTTGTTGGAGATAAAAGACTGTTCGTCCATCATCCCACTGTTTATTTAGAGCCTGAGGCTCAGATCATCAGTACTAAAGATGATTCAGGGTGTTTCTTGTAGCCTTTGTCTTAATGCCTTTGGATTAGTTTTGAAGATCTAACGTCATAACTGATGTGTCATGTGCACGCTCTATGTGAATGTTCAGGCTCATTACAGTTTCAGTATAGTTGCCTGTATTTCTTTGGTCACGGCCCTGATGTGCTTTGACAATGGCTGTACAACTGGCTAGGCTTACTTTGTGACTCATTACAATAGATCAAGTTTTCCTGCCTTCTCTAAACACATGGGTGGAGAGCCGTCCTGGCACCTGTCTGGTCCTGAAACCACTCTTACATGAGTAACGTTGATCGGTGACACCAAAACGACGTGGCTGGTGGAGCAACTGTCATGGCGCATTGGTGTCTTTTGCACCCTGTCAGGATAGTCATATTGTTGCATTCTATTAGCGTATCGTTCCCCTTTCTCTGTAAGGAGGTGTGTTGCTGGTGTGTATTTTAAATAGTGGAATTTGACAGGAGTCGCAGCATGTCTGCAAAACTGGAAAAGCAGGGTGTAGTGTGAAGGTGATCTCTAGCAGCGCTAACGTGTTCAGTTAGCACAGTTAATATTTGTTTCCGTCTCAGCACATGTGTGGACACAGAGAGGTAAATTACTTTATCTTTAATATCTCAAACGTTTAGTAGTCAACCAGATTACAGGTTTATAAGTAAATATTGTGTAGCTATAGATAACACAAAATTCCTGTTGGATGATTTTCAAAAAACTGTGGTGTGAATTGGAAGTGGACTTTAAACATTTGTAAGTGTTTTAATATTGTTGTCATTTTAATATTATTAATGCCATTCTAAACCTGTACAATATTTGTTTACACAGCCTTACAGCTGTCATTCATTAAATTATTAAATCATTAAATCATTCAACACAGTTATTCATATGACAGTTAGCAGTCAGTCAAAATGTAATGACTGTGTCAGTTTTGTAATGTGTATGTTTGGAAGAGACTGAATTATGGCTTAAGGGAGGAACTGTAAAGATGTTAACATTAAAAAAAATTGTCAAGTAACCTACAAATTAAACATCTACATTACAGTTCAGAAGTTTGGGGTTGTTGACATTTTTAAAGTCTCTTATGCTCACCGAAGCTGCATTTAATTAACCGAAAATAAAGTAAAAAATGGTAATATAGTGAAATATTATTACAATTTTAAAAGAACAGTTTTCTATGTGAATTTATTGCAAAATGTAATTTATTCCTGTGATGGAAAGCTGAATTTTCAGCAGCCTCCAGTCTTCAGTGTCACATGATCTTTCAGAAATCATTTTAATTTAAATCTGATTTGCTGCTCAAGAACAATTTCTTATTGTTATCAATGTTAAAAACTGCTTCATATTTTTGAGGGTTGTTTTTGACTATTTAAAATAAAAAAATGTTGTAACATTATAAATGCCCTTTGTGTCACTTTGGATCAGTTTAATGTATCCTTGCTAAATAAAAGTATTAATTTCTTTCAAAAATAATATTGTACTAACCTCAAACTTTTGAATGGTAGTGTAAATAAACTGGTGGTATTCAAGCCAAAAATATTTAATGCAGCTGAATCAGCCTAAATATGTTTTGTTGTACCAACTAAAATAACTATAAGGGTTAACTCTAGAAGGGTGATCTTTTAAAGCTTTACAATGTGAACTGTAATATGACCCAAAAAAAATTGAGTCAAATGTGATGTCAGAACATTAACTGACACTCATCTGACCCCATTAGTGGAGGTGATGTAGCCTAGTGATCTTCTTATGGCCAGTGATGTCATTTGGCCGGCAAGTGCAGCATGTTATGTCACCCGGTTACAGTCACTGGTGATTGATAGTGAGTCTTGTTTATACCTGTGACCTGCTTTAAGTTCAACTCACTGGTGCTTTGAACAGATCTGTGAACGTGTAGCTTTACTGGCCCATTTCTTTTTTGATTAGAGTGAATCTCACCTAATATCCAGACTTTTACCAGAGCTGTTGGTTATTGCTCTTGTTGCAGTAGTTGTAATTCAGACTGCAAACATGCAGCTGGTAATATCTTGTAGTGTATCATATACCCTTGCTCACATGTTGCTTGTTGGCATTGCGTTCTGTAGAGTGGTCTATTGGTGCATTGCATTAAGCATTCAGATGTCAGTTAAATTAAGCGTAGTTCAACATTTAAAAACAATGTTGAAATGCGTGCATTCTGTTCTGTTCTGTTGCAATCCAGGAACGCTTCCTGTGTACACGGTTATTTACTCATTCTGTGCTGCTTAGTAACTGCAGCGAGAGAACTCCACTCAATGCTGTTTTCAGTAACCAGCCAATATAATCATCATACATAAACATAATGGGTCTCATTCACTAAATATGTGTACGCACAAATTTGTGCATGAAACCTGCATACAAACGTTTTAACGAACAAATCATGATTCACTAAAACTTTCGTATAAAATTATTTCTAAATTTAAGAAAAAAACATAGGAACAACTGAAAGCATGCGTAAAAATACGTAAAAATGACACTCTGGCTAGCCTTAATAATCTCTCTGTTTCTCTCTCTCTCTTTCTCTTTTTCTCTCTCTCTATTTATTTATTTAAAGGGATAGTTCACCCAAAAATGAAAATTCTGTCACCATTTACTCACCCTCAAGAAGTTTCAAACATGTATGAATGTCTTTGTTCTGCTGAACACAAAGGAAGATATTCTGAAGAATGTGGGAAACAGAGCAGTTCTGGGGCACCATTGACTTCCGTGGTATTTATTTTTTCCTACTATTGAAGTCAATGGTGCCCCCAAAACAGCCTGGTTACAAACTTTCTTCAAAATATCTTCCTTTGTGTTCGGCAGAACAAAGAAATTCATACAGATTTGGAACTTCTTGAGGGTGAGTAAAAGACAGAATTTTCATTTTTGGGTGAACTATCCCTTTAAGACAAAGTGTATGTTTCATCTTAGGAGAATAATTATACACTATACATGATTACGAAAAAAGTATATTTAATCTTAAAATTATTTATACAGTGAAAGAGTATGAAAAGCTCTAGACAGCAGCACGTGGGGTTGCATGGAGTATCTTTGACGAGAGTGACGAAAGGCTGTAAGGAAAGCATGTGCGGAAAGCCCTTATATGGAGATGGTCTGGGCGTGTTTTATGCAAATGACTAACATTGTGCATGCAGTCGCATATTTAGAATACTCCAGATTCACTAACATTAGGACGAGGTTAAGAACAAATTCATATGCGTACACACGTGTTGTGAATTAGGTAGAAAGTTTTCGTGAGAAGTTCGAATGTGCATGTAAATACGAATAATCTACGCAGTTATTAGTGAATGAGACTCAATTACAGTTGGAAAGATGCAAGCTTTACTTTTGAATGCCCAGATTAAAGATACAGAATAAATTCTACTAGCTATGCCGAGATGAATTTTTTGATGTCCAATAATGATATCCTAAAGAGCAGCATGGCCAGTATAAAGCTGATATATGCGATTTCCGATGTTTATTTTATAGATAGTAAATAACACATGCTGCAATGCATTTTATATTTAGAACGGAAGCTCCTGCGAGTTTATTCTCAATGCTGTTAAAATAAAAGTCCTGGAGCTGTCAATAGTCCTATTCCTATGCTAATCTGATGCAGATAATTCCAAAAATTGAAACGGCAGTAACTTGGTGACACATTGGTTGGCAACTAGTCAGTCCACTTTCATTAACCCAGGTAGTTTAGTCAGTAGCTATGTTTCCATCACCCTGTTTTAATGAGCATTTTGAAGTACTGCATCAGAAACGAGTAATGGAAACGGCAAAATTCGAATAAAATTCCATAATTCACAAAAGTGTACGCTCACTTGAGGTGTTTTTTGACTTGTGCGAAAAAGGCTTAATGCGAATAATGGAAGAAGGAAAGGCATTTGCCGAATAAATTCCTCCATGTGCATCAAAAAAGTCATGTGACTTTGCGCTATAGGATGGCATAACCTGACTATGTACAAGTCTGTCTTCAAAGTATTTCTGTATAATTGCCTCCTAGAACTCTCTTAAACGACTGCGTTCCCAAACAGCAGCCATCCAGTTCCGAAAGCAATGACCGCATTTATTTTGTTTTGTCTGCTCGCTCTGAGGTGCAAGTAATTTATTATAAATGAAAATTATTATATTCAGTGGCTTCTACTTTTCTTAGTGATTTAGTGCCAGTTTATCAGGAAGTGACGATTTTATTCTCTTTGACTCGTTGGATGAAAACGGTGCATGTTCGCAAATGTTTTATGCAATATTCCAATTTTCCAAGTTAAATTCGCAACTTTGGATGGAAACCTGGCTAGAAATGCTATTTGGCCATCTCTGAAGCAGCTCATGCCAAGTTGCTAGTGGTCTTGGTTTTAAAGTACTGTATATGAAGTGGTTGTTTATGAATAAAAAATGAAGTCCTGAAGAGCCAGTCTCATCCCATCCAGCATTGTGGACAACACTTCACATAGTTGATGTTGCATTTGTAGCATTACAATTGTAAATGAATGGACATCAGCTGAGAGATGCTGAGAATATTTGCTCCGGGACTCATGCCTGACTGAACACTTGGCCTCAAACAATAGTAACTGTGTTCCCAGCAGCTGATAAAAGTCCTCTGTGAGTGTGTGTGTGTGTGTGTGTGTGTGTGTGTTGAACCAATCGCCAAGTCTTGCCAGCTGGTGTTTAACCCTAAACTTCTCTCATATGGCTAACACACAAACACACACACTTTCAAACAACTCTTTAAACCACAGATCTCCCATCCTGTATCATCAAATGTTCCCGTTAACTAATTTAGATCTCTAAAGTGGTTCCACATCAGTGAACCTGGGGATTCTCTCCCCGCGGAATAATGCAGATAATAGGTTAACGGATCTGTTTGTATTTATATGGCAGTACTAGTCGCAATAGATCAGTCAAGCAGTCATCACAGTTTAGGTTGCAGCTGTAAAAAGTGGTTTGACTGGGCAGTGCCTTTTTTTATGCATCGTAATATGTATGTGTGTGGTGGAAGAAGGGTTTAGGGGTTTGGATGGTTTCTTGTCTCCAGAGATCTTATTTTGGAGCTTTGATCTGAGGGAGGTCTGTCCCAATGGGTGGGTATGTGTGTGCTGTGAGTTGTCTGATTTACTACTTCCTGTAATAGGGCGACAGTCCGGCGCTCAGTAATTGTACCAGCATTTGTAGTGAGCAGGGTTGTGCACCACTGAGTTGAATTGAGATGTTATTTCAATTCTAGTTCATTTCCTGAATTTGATTTCAGCTAGAATTTAAACAAACCAATTGAAATTCAGTCCAATTTCATTATATTTTATTTTTCATTATAAATTGTTTATGCACTACCATTCACAAGTTTGAAATCAGTCAGATTTTATTTTTATTTTAAATAAATTAATACTTTTATTCCGCAAGGGTCCATTAAATTGATCAGCAATGACATAAATATCTTTACTATTTCAAATAAAAGGTTCGAAAAGTTGTTTTTTTTATTTAAAGAATTCTAAAAAAAAAATGACCACAATTTCCACAAAAATATGAAACAGTTCAACAGTTTTCAGCACTGATAATAACAACATCAAATCAGCAAATCAGCATATTAGAATGATTTCTGGATTGTGTGACACTGAAGACTAGAGTAACAGCTGCTGAAAATTCAGCTTTGGATCACAAAAAAAAAAAAAATTAAATATATTTACATAGAAAATAGTTCTTTTAAATTGCAATGATATTTCACAGTCTTGCTGTTTTTACTGTATTTTTGATCTATTAAATGCAGCACTTGTGAACAGATAAGACTTCTTTCAAACATTAAAAATCTTACTGACCCCAAACCTTTGAATGGTAGTGGATTTCATTATTTTGCATAAAATAATTTTATTATATTTCATAAATTTAAATTCATTTTATGCATCATGTCGAAGGACCATGTAATATAATAATGTTGTAATTTACTTATATTAGTTAATAGATTCAGTTTTTGATAATGAATATTATTTTTTTTATTATAAATATCATCTGAACACAATATGATAGATGTTTTATGATGGTGTACTGTTTCTGTTATTTTGACAGTATTTAACAGTTTAAGAAAAATATGTCTAATCAAACAATGTATTTTGCACATCAAGAGATAAATAGTCATAAGTAGTCAAAATTAGTTGTGCAATTATGTTTTATTGCAAAATGTGTTGCACTAGTGAAATTGCTTTGCTCTGTGACTGTTTGATTGTTCACGTTATTTGAATTGCAATACTTCTTGTCATTTCAATTCAAATTCCAAGGCAGCCTGCAGGGTGTGGCCAATTCAGTTCAAATTCCATATGAATGAACGTCACTTCTTAAAATTTGCCCAGCCCTAGTAGTGAGGTGGCTATCACAGCAACAGCATATGCCAAATGTGCGAAATAAACATATTTATTAGAATAACAATTCGAATGTCGGAATCCATTCATTTTTGTAATCATTCATGACAGTAACAGAAGTCCTAGGCCCAGTGTAACCAATTCTTTGTTGCGAGTGTTGTTTGGGGTCTGTGTAAAGTATGTCATGATCTAGTGACTGATCTCTTTCTCTCTCATTCTTCTCCAGGGCTGTTGAGAAGTTGACAGGCCACAGTTTTGAGAATCACTCCTTCAGTGTGTCGTACATACTGGACGAGGAGGCAGGAAGGGACAGGGGTGTAAGACCCCAGGTCCCGCGAGGGGCATCTAAAATGGGTACAGGAAGTCGGGAGCAGGAGTTTGGTCAGCCAGGGGCCATGGGAGGCCACCAGGGGCCCAGGCATCGTCAGCAAGAGCTGCCTCTACGAATCCTAGTACCCACTCAGTTTGTGGGAGCCATCATTGGGAAAGAGGGACTCACCATAAAGAATATCACAAAGCAGACACAGTCCAAGTAAGAAGTCTTGATATTTTAAAAATTTAACCAGTATTTGTCTAATTAGTAATGAGTTAAATTAAATTAGGGCCCAAGCACCGATAGTGCGAGGACCCTCTTGCAATTGCTCCATTTATTGAAGTTATAACGCAAAGATGTAATACCTTTCATAGTTTAATGTCACTTACATAGATGCACCGATAGGACATTTCTGGGCTGATAATCAACACCTTGCTGTGGCTGAAACAATAATTTATCATTTTACTTTTTGCATTTCAACCCTTTCACCTGCACTGTGAACCTAGTTGTGCTGCAATTGATATTTCTACCTCAATTAACCCATTAGTTTCGCTTGTATAAATTAATCTATATAGGTTGATTCAGTGATGCTAAATACTATTTTTGATTTGAAGAAAAACCAGTTAATATAGATGTTACCATTTTTTCAATGTGGAGTAGCTAGCTAAATTAAAAACCACTCAATACTTTTAAAAGCTTAGAATTTGGACCTCATAATAGTGGCTGACTGATATATCATCAAGGCCAATATTTGACATTTGGGCGATAAGATTTTCTGTTTGGCCAGTAGGAGCAGGAAGCAGGATGTTTATGCTGATCCCAGAACCTGAGCTCAGACTATCTTTGTTTAACAGTTCTGTTTAATAATTGAAAGGCAAGCTCTATTATACTTGAGTCTAATATCTAAAGAATATATAAACATTTAATGGCCAAACTTTACAAACTTTGGCAAATTTAGCTGTTAGATCTTGTGATGTGCATAGTCTGTATAAAAGTGCATGTACTGTACACTGTGTGTAGTGCTTTGTCAGTGCAAAAATGATCTAAGCCGTGTGGATTAGATGCGGACAGGCGTGCGTTTCCAAAAGCAGCTATGGTTGCAAGTTCTATCGTTACCAATAGAGTTCAATGGAACTCGCGGCCAAAGTTTGCTAAAAGCAAACTAGCATTGTTAGCTTTTGGGAAATGTCCCTGGACATGCATGAGCTAGCAATTTTAAATCCTTGATTTTAAACTACGCTGTACTATGTCCGGTTTGCCACTTTGTCACATTCATGTCATATTCACTCTATAGTAAAATTAGCTTTTCCTGGTCTTAATTTGAGAAAATATGATTGCCAGTATGCACAGACTTAACAGATTACTCAGTGCATTGTGTTTAACGCTTTTTATTTATTTATTTTTACTACAAAAATTACTGCAATAGGATTACAGAATCAAAACAATTCTGTATAAAGTATAAATCTGCTTATTTTTTAGATTTCTTCTTTAAATTTAACTAAATTAAATAGTGTAATATCATATATATCAGCATCCTGCTTTCAAAGATATCTGCATCAGACATCTGTCATCCACTACTTTATAATTCATTCAGGCAATATATAATAAGGATTTTTAAAAACACAGTATTCATCAGCTGAAAGCATCATATAGCTAGATTGTATAGTTACGTCAGATAACTAGCATAATGAAACAAGCATATTTGTTTTACAAACTACAGCAAATATTTGTACTTGGATACCCTTTGACACAAATAGGCAGGATTTATTCTTGTTCATTTGTTCGAAAGACAACTACATGTAGCACAAAGGGATGGAATAAACCTGTAGGGGTCTTGACGTGTTTTTCTTGTTTGACTACTTTTAAGACTTCAATTTCAAGTTTAATGCTGCTTGACGTGCTTAATATAACATAGCAAACACGTTGTGTGTGCACAATTCCTCTATGGGTATTAATAGTAATATATAATTTTTTTACCAGTAATTGGCAAACAATATAGTACTATTTTAGTGTCATTGGGATACTATTATAATTTTTATTAATAATTTGAATCAGTTATTTTGACATTCTGTCTTCATTTTAATTTTAAAGTTTTAGTAATTTTTAGTTTGTTTATATTGTTTTATTAAATTTTATTTCAGTTTTAGTTATTTTAGTACATTAAGTTAAACTAAATTAAAATGAGAAATATTGTCTTGGCAACTAGCTGAAATTAAAAATAAATGTATATATTTGAGTATTTGCAAAATGTTAATTTTTTATGGTTTTAGTTTTTGGTAATAATATAGAACTAAAAAATATATTGGCTCTTATCACTAACATTGCACAGTCATTCTTATTTCTGAGATCATAAACTATTCTCAATATCCGTTTTGCTCTATCCATCTTCATTAGCACATAATAGTAAGGTTCAAAAATGTGATAAAGGTCATCCTTTGCTCTGTCCCAGGGTAGATATCCATCGAAAGGAGAATGCAGGAGCAACTGAGAAGGCCATCACGATCCATTCATCTAAAGAGGGCTGTTCACAAGCCTGCAGGATGATCCTGGAAATAATGGAAAAAGAGGCCAACGACACCAAGATGTCAGTATCTCTTTAGACTGTAGGGCACATTAAAGTTGTACGTGCTTCATTTGCTTTAATATTGATTTTTTTTTAAGAGAAATCATTTACAACTGTGTAAATAAGCAAATAACCTCATGTTGTTTTGAGTTTTATTTAAAAAGAAATAAAAAATTCAAATAATATTGTGTGCTCTGTCTCTGAATCAGTGTTGAAGAGGTTCCTCTGAAGATCTTGGCCCACAATAGCCTTGTTGGGAGACTCATAGGGAAGGAGGGCAGGAACCTGAAAAAGATGGAGCAAGATACTGGGACCAAGATCACTATTTCTTCGTAAGTTTGCTCTATACACATCATCTTGTGGTTAAACAATGTCTCATAGGATGGGACCCAGTTATGAGATTGAGGTGTACTATTCATGTGCAAATGGCAATGCTTATTTCCTTCATTTTTTTCTAGATTACAAGACCTGACTATATATAACCAGGAACGTACCATTACGGTGAGGGGAGGGGTGGAGGAGTGCTGTAATGCAGAAGTGGAGATCATGAAGAAACTTAGAGAAGCCCATGAGAATGATGTGGCTTCACTTAATGTGAGTAATCATAGCTTTTGAGGTTTATTGGTGGATGGGTGATAGTTTGTTTATAGAGATGTGAAGGAACAGTTTTACGTAAGGTCGCCATGAAACAACAGGTTGTGAAAAGTGTTGTATAATAAGTGACATAGGGCCAATATTTTTTTCTCTACCTAAACACACTAATCCTACAACAATTTTCTTGTTTATTGGTAAATGATAAAGGAATCCTTTAACCTTTGCTTGCAAATCAAATCAAGATGGGACTTTTAACAGAAGAATTTATTATTAGCTGAAAGTTGAGATCACTTAGACCAAAATTTGTGAATTCAAAATTTTCATCACCATTAATTATTTGATCTATTAACAGCCCTATTTAAAGATTATGAATGTACATGGACATGTGCTCCAAACTGATTCTTTTGAAACTGACCTGACCTGAACTGACCTCTGTGCAGTTATGTGGAAGTTTGCCCTCTATGAAAATATTTTGAGTTGCTGTCAAAAGTAAAAGCCCATGTTTACAGAACTTTAAACCTGTATTTTTAGAAGGACTGGATATTTTATTTTAAAAATGTGTAATTATAAAACATGGTTGTAGAAAAACTTGTCCTGCGATGCAGTATAACAGCCACCCAAAGAGTCCCCTTTCTTTTCTGTATTATGAAATATTCTTAAAAATGCATAAAATAACTTTGGTAAATCAGGATCCAGGTTTAAGAACACTGATCTACAAAGATGCACAGATATACTGTGCCATTTCAGATGATGGAATGTAGCTACATACCGTACCATTTCAGATGAATGACTGGTGGATTATTGTTCATTATTGAATTATTGATTATTGTATCTTACTTGTAGCGTTGTCTTGTTAAAATATAGCTTCTGCCATTAAGCTCTGTGACATTATTAACAATAACAGTTTGTATATTACTATTCATGTGCAAATTTTAATCTCCAATTTTTATAGACTACTTAGCGAACATATTTGGGTACATCAAAAAAATGGTAACCTAAAAAATGGAAACATCTAAGTTAACTGATTTTATTAAAGGCAAAATTTTTATTTAATTTTGCCTAATCAGCCTTAAATCAGCGTTAAATAGTTCATCACTTTTTATAGTGCATGATCATTCTTTGCTTCTTTTTTGATTTCTGTGTGTTCCTCTGTTTGTAGATGACTTGTAGTCATCAGCCAAAAGATTTATTTCTATAAAATTACTGATTTCTTCCAAGGCCAGATAAGCTATTCAACTTGAGATATAAATATGTCCGCATAAACAGCAATGACATATACATATAGCGGTCAATGTAAATATAGAATTGTCCATGAGTAGACTTACTCACAATTGATCAGATTGAAGTATTGCAGAGAACAATGTAATACAGACTAATAAACACCAAACATATCCTTTAACTGTTCTCTCACAGTGTTTGGGTTTAACAGTGGCTTTAATCCTGTTTCTTTAATCTTAGTAAAGCAGAACTTGTTTTGCCTGGACAGGCAGTGATTATCAGGCAGAGTGTGGATGTGAATTGGCATTAACTCAGTAGAACTGCATTCGTTTAATCCATTTAATTTGCTGATTCAGTAACTGTTTGACTCACATAAACCTGTGAAATTGAACAAGATTGATTCATTCCACGCTTTGCATAAAGTCTCACTTACACTCTCAGATTCACATCCCTCTCCATATCTGGTTTCAGCAGCAGACTAACATGATGCCAGGTCTAAACCTGAGCGCGTTGGGGATCTTCTCCTCTGGCTTGTCTGTTCTCCCTCCAGCCTCTGGTCTGCGAGGATCTCTGTCTGCCCCAGCCAACTACAGCCCCCTGCTGGTGAGCATCAGGATGTGCATGTGTATGTCAGGACACTTAGCTGTCAATGACTTGACAAAAGAATGTGTGATCTGTAAAGTGTGTGTGTGTGTGTGAGAGAGTTGTCTTCCATCTTAGTGTGTATTATCTCTTAAATAACCATCTGTTTGCTTTAAAATTTTGGGTTACATTGGTCTCACCACATTCTCCATGTGTATGTTCACCACAGCAGGGCCCTCCATCGGTATTGGGTGGTCTGTATGGGGTTCCCTCCTCTGGAGCATTATCTCTTCAGCAAGCAGTGAGTACTTCTCTTATAATGATTTTCCATAACTCTGCACACTGCTGTATGTCATGACAGTCTTAACTTATAAGAAGCTTTTTCAATTGTGCGTAAACGTAGTCGTTTTTATTAGAATATCACCATTTTGTAGCACATTCATCTGCCCCTTTTTTAAGTTGCAGGGTTTTGAGCCATTCAGAACTTCAGGACTTTCAAAATGTCTTTTAAATTCTAATTAAGTTCATGAATTTGAATTGTGGTATCAAACGGGTGCAGAACAATAATTCGAATTTGAAATTAAGGATGTAGAATAAAAATAAAATGAAGTAAAAAAATCCTATAGATTTTGTAAATATAATTTTTCTGCATGTATTACGCATAAACATGTTGACATATGGCTTATTGCCAGAATCCTTGGATTGTATTAATAATTAAAGTTTGAAGTGCCCCCTGCTATTATAGAAGTCATGAAATGGAGAATCAAAATGTTCTTGATATTTAGGCATATAAGAGTTTGTTTAATAAAAAAAAAAACATACAAAGTTTTACATGCAAGTTTTAAAGCTTAAAACTCCCCACTTTAAAATATGATTTTATTCTTATTCTTACATGAATTATTCTTTTCTACCCATCTATTCACGGTAGAAAATGACCATTAATACAATTTTTGATGTGAAAAAAAAAAACAGTAAGATTATACATGCACCTCATAGATATTTCATTATATGTAAATAAAATGAAAAAGTTACGAATTATAAATTAAGCCTAGTTAATGCATTGGATTTAAAAATGAACAAAACAGGATTTTATCATTTAATTTACCAGAAAAATGCTGTATAGCCACTTTATTGTTGAAATAAATCATTGAATTCTGAATCAATTTTGTGAAGCTAATGGTGTTTAATACTGTAAAGTTGCTGAATCAATCTGTATCATAAAAAGTACTATCTATCAATCAGTCAATCTATCTATCTATAGAAACTTGACTAGCAGGAGTCAAGGCTGTCTGTGTGTGTTTCAGACTGCTGAACAGGAAGTGGTCTACCTCTTTGTCCCCACTCCAGCAGTAGGAGCTCTCATCGGGAAGAAAGGGCAGCACATTAAAGAGCTGGCACACTTTGCTGGAGCCTCAATAAAAGTGAGACACTTTGAGACACTTCTGATTCCCACTGCAGTTCACTCTCTCATTGTGAACATTAACCAGTTTTGAACGAAGCTTAAATGAAAGAATGGTTTGAACTAGATTGTATCCTAAGGCTTGTTATTCAGAACTAGGAAAACCTTGATGTTTCAGTTTTCCACAGTTTTGGGCCATCTAATGGAACTGTTAGTTTCACCAGTGCTGCATTGTCCCTAAAACCTTACAGCTGTAGTTTTAGATGTGTTTTTGTGCCTTGCAAGCTTTGTTTTAAATTCTAAATGATTTATTGTGAATTCTGCTGAATTCTGCTCCAAGGTAACGTTATTTAGCTGATTGACAGTTGTGGTTTTGTCTAAATTATTATTTGTGATTAGAAAAAAGTTAATGTAAAACAATCAGTATTATTTTGAATTGTGTTCATTTGTTTTCTTCAAAAGTGTGTTGTATAAAATGTGATGACCTGCAATTGTTATCTTAAAGAGCTATTTCTAACAGGCATTAACTCTTACTCTAAAATTTAGCTTTGCTGCTGTATATTGATGTATATAGGTTGGTTCATTGATGTTAAATCATATTTTTTGACTTCAATAAAACCGCTTCATGTTGATTTTTAGATCCATTTTTAGGTTAACATATTTTTTCTGTCTATTAAGGTATCACTCACACTTGTAGCAGTTTTAGTTGTCTTTTGTACTCAAATTAAGACAGAATGAAAAAATGAAAGTGGTGTTTTTTTGTCACTGCAGATTGCTGCACCAGACAATCCCGATGATCCTGAGAGGATGGTCATCATCACTGGACCACCAGAGGCTCAGTTCAAGGTAAAAGCCATAATTCAGTCATTTAGGCTCCTGATCTCCAGGGTATAGATTACATTAGGCAGGACACAGGGTGTTTTACATTGAGCTCTGCATTCATCCCTCATTTCTCCTTTACTCATCTGTGTATGTTTGTGTGTGTGTGTGTGCCTGTAGGCACAGGGGAGGATATATGGGAAGTTGAAAGAGGAGAATTTTTTCACTGCTAAGGAAGAGGTGAAATTGGAGGCACATATAAAAGTGCCGTCGACCGCCGCCGGACGAGTCATCGGGAAGGGTGGCAAAACGGTATGTGTGCTTTGTGTACATGTGATTGGATCACCAAAAACAGATGTTAAAACCTTGTGTAAACACACACAAGTCAAGTGAGTCAGATTGTTTTTTACACCTGGTAGTAAGGTGTATCAAGGAACTATCACTGAATATGTTACTTTGTGTAGAAAAAGTGCATAAAAGTAAAAATAACACATAAGGTCCATAAAAATTGCTTTCAAATGCTTCCAAATTTTAATCTAACCACAAACGGGTTAAACAAAATTAGTCATTTTGGGTTCTTTCATTGACTTAACCACAATATATCATGTAATATCAGGAGTTGTTGGGTAACACCTAGGAATCATGGAGCACTGCTCACTTGTGATTGTGATGTTAATTCCAGGTCTAAATGCAATCTGTTTGTCTGACATTTGACCTCTTACCACCCACAGGTCAATGAGCTGCAGAATCTCTCCAGTGCTGAGGTCATTGTACCACGGGACCAGACACCAGATGAGAATGATGAAGTGTTTGTTAAGATAATTGGACATTTCTTTGCCAGTCAGGTATGATTTTGAGATTTTCCCAGGCTTTAAACTGTTTACGTTTTATTTGATTTGACTAAAACACCAGGGTCAAACCATGTCACCACTGCAAAAACTTGCAATTGTTACAGTTGTTACTTCCAGTTGTCAGGTAGAAAGACATATTTCTACCTGTTTTAACCTCTATAAAGTAGTTTTGATGTCATTATTTACTCACTCTTATGTCATTCCAATCCAAACCCATAACACTTTCATTCATCTTCAAAATGCAAATTAAGATATTTTTCATATTCTCTCATTTTTTCCATCCATTGAAAGTCCACACAACCAACTTTAGGTTCTAAGAAGTTAATAAAGACACTGTAAAAGTAATCCATATGAATCAAGCTGTTTAATCCAAGTCTTCTCAAGACTTTCTGACTCTGCATAGACAGCAATGCAACTGACATGTTCAAGGTAGTGAGGACATCATTAAAATAGTCCATGTGACATCAGTGGTTCAACCGTAATGGTACTGTAAAGCTACGAGAGGGCACTCTCGTGAATGTGCGTCAAACACTGACACAGAAGAGAAGAAATTGTTGAATAAAGCTGTTAATTTTCTTTGCGCACAAAAATATTCTTGTAGCTTCATAAAACTAAGGTTGAACCACTGATGTCATATGGACTATTTTAACAATGTCCTTACTACCTTTCTGGGCCTTGAGCGTGGTAGTTGCGTTGCTGTCTGAAAGCTCACGGATTTCATCAAAAATATCTTCATTTGTGAAGATGAACTAGGGCTGGGCGATATATCTCATGCGATATGCATGCGCATCTCGTCAGTAAAGCCGGTTCCTTGATTAGAGGTAAATCCCCATCACCTGTTTTCAAATGGAGCGGCGTTTAATACACGGAGCCGTAGATCACTGAGAAGCTACGCACACGTCATTATCGCAGATGAATCGCCTTCGATTAATGAACGCGATATTGCGTAGCTTGTCAGTGGAACGACGTGGTTTCCTCCATAATAATGCCCACTGAAAACAGGTGATGGGGATTTACCTCTAATCAAGGAACCGGCTTTACTGACGAGATGCGCATGCATATCGCATGAGATATATCGCCCAGCCCTAAGATGAACGAAGGTCTTACGGGTTTAGACCGACATGAGGGTGACAGAATTTTCATTTTCGGGTGAACTATCCCTTTAAGTGCAGTCAGTGTTGTAGAAAAATGTGAGTAATCAGGATTTGTTTGTTGACCTTTTCTAGTAACTAATTAGTGCTACTATTGGTTGTACTGCTCACTGTGTTTTGCTTTTGTGACCAGTAGTTCCTAAGTTCACCTAGAACCACCTGAGTACAAGTATTATCTCATGAATATTAATTCTTTTACACAATGACAGTTCCTGGATGGTCACAAAGCAACATCAACATTATTTATTATTCATGAGGTTTGTCCTTTGTCATAAGTAGGGTTCATAAATTCATCATTTTTTTTCCAAACTTGGTATCGGCTTGTTACTACAGTACTGGTACTTTTGACTTTCCTGTTTTAGACTGTTCACTCTCTCATTGTGAACATTAACCAGTTCACAATGAGGCTTGAATGAAAGGATGGTTTGAAACAGAGTGTGTCCAAAGGCTTGTTATTCAGGACTACATATGACTGGTTCAGCTTCTTAAAATATTATCTGTTGATGTAAATAATATATTTGCATGTGCACTCCAGTCACCTTCGGCTTCGGTGTGTTTGTTTGCAGACGGCCCAGCGCAAGATAAGGGAGATCGTTCAACAGGTCAAACAACAAGAGCGGAAACACCAGCAAACAGTGCCAACGCCCTCACAACCATCAAAATGATCAGCAGACGCCAGCAAGCAGCAGCTAATGAATGTAGCTCATGCGAGGACAAATCGAAATTCAAGAAAGAATTCAAGAAATAGACAAAGGGAGAGTGAGACAGAGCAGGAAACAGAGAGAGACAGAAGCTGACGAAGAGGACCAGCAGTTTAAAACAACCAAAGAACTTAAAGCACAAAAATGTTTGATCATGCGGATATGAATGAGAATGATGGCGAGTGTTATCAGGTCAGAGATCTTTTTATGACCATGCACCTGATATTTCATATTGAGCTCTTTTTGTGACTGATTAAGCTGATGTGAGGATTTGTGCATTGTGAAGTAGACTGCTGGATGAAGTGAATGCACACTGCAGGTAGATTTTATAAGGACTTGCAGGTCTAGTTGTGCATTAGATACTAATTTATTAAGAGATATAATAAATTGCACAGCAATATGTGAATAAAATTCTAAAAACAATTCTATTGGTTTATTCAACAAAATTTTCTTTGGAAACTCATTTCAGGCTATTTAATGTGAGTAATGAGCTTTGTTTTTTGACCTTTTCTAGTAACTAATTAGTACAGCATGATAACTAAAAGCATTAAGTGATGTTACAAAGGAACATACATGTAAAAGAGTGCTAGCTGTGTGCCAGCATTTCACTTCCAGTTCCTCTTTTCCACTGCTGAGTCTGAGCATTTCTCCTCTGCTTGCTGCCCTGTTCTTTTTTCTCTTTTTTTTTTTTTTTTTTTTTTTTTTTAAATTATATTTATTTTTCTTAAATGTTTCTCTGTTCCTGACTTATTCGTCACACAAAATAAGAGCTGTCTGTGTGGCAACTGTTAAAAAAAAAAAATAAAAAATAAAAAAAAAGTACAGTCCCTAAAGAGAGGTAGATCTAGATCATCTTACTTTGGGAATCTAATGTCAATATCCTGTACTCCCCACATTACACATACTCTTAATATTACCTTACACTACTGTTCAAAAGTTTGTGGTCAGTATTATTATTATTTTAATTTTTTAAAGAAAATATTTTCTATTCTTCAAGGATGCATTAAATTGATCAAAAGTGACAGTAAATGCATTTATAATGTTGTAATATTTCTATTTTAACATTTATTTAACTATTTTAAAAGTATTTTAACTTCTAAAAGAAGAATCCTGAAAAGAAGTATCATGGTTGCCACAAAAATATGAAGCAGTACAACTGTTTTCAACATTGATAATAATAAGAAATGTTTCTTGAGCAGAAATCAGCGTATTAGACTGATTTCTGAAGGATCATGTGACACTGAAGACGAGTAATGATGCTGAAAATTCATCTTTGCATCACAGGAATAAAATGCATTTGAAAATATTTATTTACATAGAAAACAGTTATTTTAAATTATAATAATATTTTAGAATATCTTACCAGCCTGAACTTTTGAATGGTAGTGTACACACTTAAAAAAGCTGAATTTCGTGTGCAATCTGCACCTTGTCTGTAGGTCCTGTAACAGGAGTCCTTTAGGTCTTCCTGACAATTGTGAATGTATATGAAGCAAATGCCTTCTGCAAACATGTACTTTCTGTGCATAGACCGAGACAACATTAATCTCTATAAATGTGGGTTTGACAGAAGAGAAGAGCAAAGCCAAGAGAAAGTGTGTTTTCTTGTTTTGTAAAGACATGTCCCATTGTTTTCATGAAATATAAAGGTGATGTGATTGGTGAGGGATGACGTCATTAAGCCTTTTAATGTTGCACATCCAAAAGGCTAATAGAATAAAAAAAAAAATTAATGTACTGTATATACAGTAGGCACAAAGTACAGGTTTTAGTATTTCTTGACTGATCAAATGCAAACAGCCAGCATTGCAGTACTGTACAGTCATAGAGCGCAACATTGATATAAGGCAACTGATACAACCATGATTGAAACATGATATACTGAAAGTCCACGCAGCTTTGTGTGAACCAGTACAATATAACGTTCTACCTCAAGAACAGGGTACCTCAATCTGATCTTTTCTCCCTTTTGCGTATTTTGTATACCTTGTAAAGCTCACAAACTTAGAGCATTTTTTATTTTTCTAAATAAAAGAATGAGAAGAGGAAAAAAGGGTTAGCACAAGGCACCAACATGGCCTGCTTGTTCTTGCAAAAGAGGTTTTCAGGCCCCTGCGTCAGAAACTGTTGCTTGGTGGACCGTTTGACTCAAATGAGCTCTTGAGGTCAATACAACTCTTGGGCAACTGAACATTTGGGTTGACAGTACTTTGTTTCTTGCAGTTTATGTTTGTACTGAAATAATCGTCTTGACAGATACGTATATAGTGTCTAAGAATACAGATTAATCCAACCATACGCAGTGTTCTTCAACCTGTATAGGGACATTTAGTAGTAAGACGTTATCTTGTTACTCTGTTACAAATGGCTCTGTAATTTTTCTGTTTTGGAGGTCATATCTGATGAGATGGCCAATAACAAGTCAGTTTTGAATGTTATTCTAACACCATATTTGTGTGAGGTTTTAGTATAGGAATAATCTCCTCCAGTTTACTGCTGAATGTTAGCTTAATAATATTAGACACAATTGAATTTGATCCTTTGGGTTTCTGTAGTAAAATTTTGCTTTGGCAAACGGGATGGATGTCTAGCTGTCTCAAGACCATATTATTTACCAAGACAACATGTACATGAAACCTAGTCTTTGCCGTATTAGTTCTGCAGCTGTCTCTGTGTCCACTCAGTTTCTACCATGTTCAAAATGTCTTTATTGACCACTTGTACCGTGAATACTTCTGGGTGTTTGATAAGCCTGTCCCTTTAATGATTATCTGATCAACTCTTATGATGACGTCAGACAAAATGGGTAAACAAACTAATTTCAGATCTGGGCAAAATGGGGACATATTCCATTGGTATATTATGGGCTTTAGCCAAGTGTGGGTGAGTTGGGGACGATATGAGTGTGAGTGAACAATCACGAATACACATCTGTTTTTATGTTTTCTGGAAGGGTCACACTACCCTTCACATGGATATGAGCAATAAAGAGTCTTTAAAACAATGTTTTATTTTTTTCCCTTCATCTTTGTATCAGTATATCATCAATAGCTTAAAGATTCTGTGGAAGCTTGTTTCTGCCACAGGATAAAAAAAATAAAAATAAAAAAGTTAATCATTTTTATCTCGTAATTCTGGCTCTTGTTTTTCTCAAAAAACGTGAAGAAAAACATTCTTCCACTTGCAGTTTCAAGTCTGAATTTCAAGTAGATCATTTCTACTTTTTATCCCACAGTTCTGTATTTTTTTTTTTTTTTTTTTTTTGCGGTTGCAAGTTTATCTCACAATTCTGACCTATCAGAATTGCAAGTTTATGCAGTTACTTTATCTCAAACAATGTCTGAACTGTGAGATAAAAAGTCACAATTATCTTTATTTTTTAATTCCATGGCAGAAACTAGCTTCCATAAGATTCTGAATCCTAAAGTGAAACCTTGATTTCTGTTGGAATATATGACTACACTATATTAATAGAATATCACAATATTCTTATCCTGCAGTTATATCACTTACTAACATGTGGGGTTTTTTTTTCAACATATAAGGAGATCAGCGTGGGATATGCACCCGTAGTTTAGCTAATTTTATCATGCTGCCAATATAGTATCATCTCACTCTGCAATTTTCAGCAATTTTACCATGCATACATCCATTCCACACACAATTTAACATATAGGTTACAATAAGATGTTAAATGGTTTCAAATATTTTTATTATTGAATTTAAGCTGTTTGAAACTTTTGAAGGACTTCTTAGTTCTGAAAACAGCAGTTATAACTTGGTTATAACAGAATTAACTTTGAAGCGCTCAACCAGCAGTTTTTAATGCAAAAACTAAACCTTAACAACTTATGTACACATTAAGACATTGATTTATTTTTCCATAAATGACTTAAAACAGGAGAGCTTCTGTAATGCAGTAATTAATCAAGTAGCACCTGCTGATGGAATTTATGAAATTGCAATGGAAATTCTTTGTTTTTTTTAAAGGATACATATGTCCACTACAGAGACAGCACTAGAATTTAGAGTTTCTGTGACACGCTGAATGGATGAGATGTATTTACTATGACATTTTATGCTAATAAATTTAAATATATGGCATTAATATTGCCAACTGTCCAAAACAGGTCATTAGTAGTGTGCGTTTTTGTAGCTAGAGATGTGCATGTGTAAGTTATCAATCCCTGAATGTTCTGTGCAACTCCAAAAGATTTAGCCCATCATGTAAATGATCAGTGCACACGTCTATATTTAAGGCATGACACATCTTGGAAATACAAAAAAATATATCCTTACAGTAGGATGCTTGAGGACAAGGAATATATTAATATCTAATAATCTTTAAAAATTACTTTAAATATTTAAAAGGCTTTTTAAAGCCTGGACTCAGTGGTATCCACCTTATTTCAGTGCAGAAGTAAGCTATTTTCTGTGAATTTGCAAAACTTCCAATTCATTTGCTGGTGTAGGTAATAAGAAGAATAACAAGTGCAGTTATTGAAAAACTATTTGTGCTACAAACCAGTGTGCTTATAATTATTATAATCCGTTGAATCAATATTACAAGAATGACAGAATGCATCGCACATTCAAGTTACAAATGGCTGCATAAGGTTGGATACAGTGTAAATAAAACTGGAGTACTACTTTTAAATAAAATATTTTTCTGTAATAAATTATATATTTTTTGAGCAGAAAATTTACAAAGTGTATAAAGAGTGGTAATCTGCTTTTGTTACGTTAAAGAGCTATTTACAGTACATGTTTTAATTCATAAAAAACTGTTTGTATAAATTAATGTATTTAGGTTAATTGAGCTATATTAAATAATATTTTTGACTTGAATAAAACCAGTTAATTAGATGTTACCATTTTAGGTTAGCATTTTATCAGTGTACATTTAGGGGGGATTTAAGTAACTAATCATTAGTTCTATTTTGGTAAAATGTGTAAACATACTAAAAAACACATGAAACTTAGTTATTTACAGTTTCCACAAATAAATAAAGTCATACACACACATAAAGCTACACACAAACATGGTCACTAAACAACATCTGACAAAATAAGTAAATATTTTTTTTGCTTCAATAAAAAAAACTTAAAGGCAAGGCTGTCAGATTCCTTTTTTCCTATATAATGAGGCAGGCAATGTCCAGAGTTACCTATGTAACATGTCAACAATCTGAGTGTGTTCTCTTTTTAGACATTAATAGTCTCTTCTTTTGTACTTTATCTTCATTATAGACATTTGATAATTGATATTTTGTATTTCTGTCCATATCAGCTCCACTCTACATTCAGACATTCATAACCAAATCCTCAGCTGTGAGTCCAGACCAATGATCAGTCCCGTATCAACAGACTGCAGACTCCTCTTCTGTCTGTCTTTAGGTCATCTAGTCTTGCGATCATTCAGGACCTTTTGGTGTCCATTTGGTTCCAGGCCGTCAAGTTTGAGGTGGGCCTGGCTATAGCGGCGGATCAGAGCTCCAGGAAGTAGAGCCATACACGCGATCAAAAGGAGCTGAAACAGGGTCCTCCACGAAAAGATGTTGTCCAAAGAGTGGATCTCAGACAAGATGGCACCCGTACGGACACAGATAAAATTATAAGGGATTAGACCTGGGGAGAAAATGGTGTTTAATCTTAAAAAGTGTTTAAGATCATGAGGGTTGTTTTTCACCAGAAACTGTATTTTTACTTCAGAATTATTTGGAGTCTGGCCTCAAAAACAAAAATTTTGGAAAATTTATTAAAAAACAATGCAGAATTGCGATGGATTTTATGTACAGATACAACATAAAAAATACATGAATGTACTGAAAGCTCACCAATAAGGATGGAGAAAAAGAATATGGGGATGGGGATGTTGAGGATTGGAGAGGTGACATTCAGAAACCAGTTTGGTGTCATGGGAAAGAATCGTAGAAAGAGCAAGAAGAAGAACAAACTACTCCTGTTCTCTTCCACCTAATAGAGAGAGATTCATCATGTGCTCATGTTACATTGTTTCAACTCCAAAGTTCTATAACAGATGAAAATAATGATTCAGGGTTCAGACAATGACTCAGACATTGATCAGGGTTGCCAAACTGGGCTACTTTAAAACAGATTTTTCATTTTAATTTAAGGTTAATTTTATTTTGTAAACTTAAGTTCAAATATATTTTCCAAGTATACAGTAATTTATACTATACTAAAATCAATATACTAGTAGTATACTTACATTTACATTTAGTCATTTAGCAGACTTGTAAGTGTACTATTTCAGTACTACTTCAAAAGTAAATTGGCCCAATTTTTAGTTTAGAAAAGTATGCTTTTTAGTGTACTTTAAGCATAATAGAAGTAAATTTTGAGTACACAACTAGTTTACATCTAAGTATTTTCCTGTATTTTAAATATACTGTGAACTACAAGTGAACACCTGCTGCTATACTGCAAGTGTACTAGTTATATGCATCTAGCCCACTCTTTAGAAAAGTACAAGTATACTCTCACAGTAAACTGATTAAATGAAAGTTTAATAGTTTTCCTTTAAGAGAACTCAACATTTTCTAGTTTACCTTGAAAGAAATTAAATCAGTCAAATGTATGTCTGTTTATACGGTGAACAAAGAAGATCAGGTTTAGTTCCACCCATGTACTATTTACTAAGCTATTCCATCCAAAGCTGACTTGTTACTTCATAAGTAACATAAGAATGACCTTACTTCATAAGTCAAGCCAAGTTGAATACTAGAACACTAATACGGAATTATACTTTTCTTAAGTAAATCTCAAACTAAAGATTTGGTACAAGCATAGGACTAATATACCTATATGCTTAATATATATATATATATATAAGCCAAGTACACTTAAGTATAATATTAAGTATACCTCTGAGAAGTACACAAAAAGTAGAAGTACAAAGTAGAAGTACAAACTATACTATCTTATTTTAGCTTATTAGAAGCACACTTGAATCAACTTTTTTTTTTTTTTTTAATTATTATTAAGGCCTATTCACACCAAGAACAATAACTGTAAAGACAGCAAGAACTATAAATATATTAGAACTATAAATATATATCCACACTGAGGAACTATAATGTTCTGTTTATTACAACGTGCTGCAAATATGTTGTCGGCCACTTTAAATGCTTGAGCTCTAAAGCATTAAAAATGGATTCATGATTGATCATCAGCTGGAAATAATCATTAAAGTATCATCGCTTTGTGTTGTTATTGTCATAGTTGTGGTGTGGATTCTTTAGCATTTAGATGAAGAGCATAAACAAACAAAATCCAAAGTCACAAATAGTCAATGACTATTTTTAGAACATTAATTAATGCAAAATCCCTCTATCATGTGCTAAATGTCCAGAGGTGACTCACCATTCTCTGCAGCATCGCCACCTTCTCAGGGAAGAGCCTGATGATGTGGCGTTTGCCAAATGTACGGGACAGCAGGTAGCAGTTGGTGGAACCCACTGTAGTCAAAGTGCAGGCAATGAGAAGTCCATGCCACGGCCCAAACAATGCTCCCGCCAGCATGTTCTAGACATGACAAGAAAATGACAATAAAATTTGTTTTATTAGGTCATCAGCTACATACAGTCACATACTGTATATAAATAACTGCACTGCTTGAGTGTGTGTGTGTGTGTGTGTGTGTGTATATATACAGTATATATATATATATATATATATATATATAAAAGCATCCCTTGTGAAAAAGACACTAAAAAGTGATAATCTGCAATTGTAACCCTAAGGAGCTCTTTCTGCCTGATTTAACCCATAAACATTTGTGACCCTGGATCACAAAACCAGTCATAAGGGTCAGTTTTTTGAAATTGAGATTTATACATCATCTGAAAGCTGAATAAATAAGCTTTCCATTGATGTATGGACAATAGGACAATATTTGGTCGAGATACAACTATTTGAAAATCTGGAATCTGAAGGTGCAAAAAAATCAAAATATTGAGAAAATCGCCTTTAAAGTTGTCCAAATTAAGTTCTTAGCAATGCATACTACTAATCAGAAATCAAGTTTTGATATATTTACGGTATGAAATTTACAAAATATCTTCATGGAACATGATCTTTACTTAATATCCAAATGATTTTTGGCATAAAAGAAAAATCGATCATTTTGACACATACAATGTATTTTTGGCTATTGCTACAAATATACCCGTGCTACTTAAGACTGGTTTTGTGATCCAGGGTCACATTTGTTATGTTCGTTTAAATAATGCAGTATGCAGTAAATAATGCAGTACTTATTAAAGTACTTGTTATCGAAATACTATACTGTAAATACAGTACGAAATACTGAGTATACTTCAGTGTGAATTGAATGTAATGTTTTCAGAAACTTAATTGCATGTTAATGAAAAAGATAGTTTAAATTTATATTAAATGCAATTACGTATTTTTGACTTTTGACTCTCTTATGTAATTTCATAATTCAGATGTCTTTTAAATATGGCTCAAGTGTACTGCTGAATGACAAGCATTTATAGTAAACTAAAATATACTTTGTCTTATTGACACTTGTGTCATGTATTTATTACATATTTGTACTTTTAATTTGACATTATTACATATATATACTTTTAAGATTTGAAACTACATTATAAATGTACATTCAATACATTTAAGCACACTTCTATGCGATTATGTCCAGAAAAGGTCAGATGATGTAAATGGAATTTAGAGAAACTGGTGATAAAGCTTTAGTTCAGTCTAATGAGGTGGTTTTAAGCACTAATAGTGTCAGAGAGTAGATCTCTGTTACCAACCAAAAAGGACGAGCCTGGAATGGCGAAGGACTGCTTGTAGAGGTAGGCACTACAAAATAGGATGAACACATATCCAGTGTGTTCTGTCTTATAGAACTGCAGCAGCTCGGCTAGTTCCCTCAATTCGTCCAGATCAGATGGGAACTTCAACCTGGAGAAAATAAGACATTGTGGGATCAGTAAAATAATAGCACTGAACTTGCAAATTTCTCTTGCAACTTCTAACAGATTGGAGAGTGGCTGTCCTCTTCCTATCAACCCAGTTGCTTACCCTTACAAAAACCAGACTGATATGAAGGAGGAAGAGGGTTTTAATCAATTTACTGAGCGGATACTGTGGCCTTTAGTTGAACTGAGCGTAATGATCTGAAAAAGCTCACTGTTGCCCTCTGGTGAAACTCTGCACTGTAAAAAGTGGTGACTTGCTGCAACTGTTACTTTAAAGAGATACATGAGATATATTATACATAATTTAACCTATATAAAGAAGTTTTGGTGGTATAAATGAATGTTTTAGGTTGATTCAGTGATATTAAATAATATTTTTGACTTCTGAGAGGGTGAGTTTTTTTTTTTAATGAAATACAGGATAAATCTCATACACCTTTCATTTTACAACCCTAAAATTAATGAAATGAGTGAATAATTTAGACCAGGGTTTTCAACAAGGGTAAGGTTATTGTCCACAAGGTGATACCATGGTTGTACCGCAGGAAGTCTGACAAAATGAAATATTTTTAAACAAATACAATATTACTTTAACTTTGACCAAAGATAAAGTAAATGGGACAAGTTCACCCAAAAATTAAAACTCGTCATTTACTCGTGTCACCATTTACTCACCCTCAAACCTGTACGACTTTGTTTCTTCTGTTAAACAAAGATATTTGAAAAACTCTGAGAACCAAACAATTGGGGTTTAGGATGACATGAGGGTGAGCAAATGATTCATTTTTGGATGAATTGTCAGCTAATTTCATTTAAATGTTTCATTGTTCCCCACATATTAAAATGTATTACGCTACGTAAAATTAAAAAGTACATGACTATACAATTTTATCAATAACAATTATTTGAATGGCTGTGGAATGCAAATATCATAATAAACTACTGTAAATAAATACATTATAGTGCTACTAATTCATACTGTAAAAAGTAGTGACCTGCAGTTGTTACCTTACCTGATTTAACCCATAAAATTTAGTTTTGTTGGTATAACTGTATTTAGGGTATTAAATAACATTTTTGAAAACCAAGTAACTTCCATTTTTAGATTTTTTTCAGTGTACAACAGGCTTGAATTCACTTGAAGGATTCTTGAAAATGGTTGAAGGCCCCTCATCAAGACACTAGCCTGTCAGCAAGATGAGGCAGAAAGACTGAAATCTGCCCTCAGCATGCGTGAAGGAATGAAATATGATACACCAACTGGACGGAAATAACCTCTCAGCTGTGGAAATGCGCTTGAGTGTGTGTGGTTTGGCTGTACTCGATGGCCAGACTGTTTAAAACATCTTTAAACACAGCTAACATGATCATCAATAAATATGTGGATGTACCACGGACTGGATTTCTTGTGTGGTGGTCACAGGCCTCTTACCAGCAGATGAATCACATCTTGTGCAGTTGTGAGTAATCTAAGCTCCTTACTGCTGTCCAGGGGGTAATTTGGGCACGCAATGGGGCAGTATTCCCCACCAGTGTGCCAAAGCAGAGGTTTTAATTTCACATACGTACCCAGTGTGACGAATATAAACGTGATATCCTGAGTGCACACTGAGTATGTTCTCACAAGTACAACAATATGAGAGGAGACTGATCAGATAATAAACAAAACAGTCAATACTCAAAACTCTTTTGAAAAGTCCAGAGAGCCTATTCTCCTTAAAACAGCTGATTTTATTGCTATACCACTGTAAAACATAATACATGCACATATGTTAACACAAAATTTCCCTTCTCTTATAACCATGGGAATTCCCACCCAAAGATTCAGACAGCTAGCAGTACACAGGGCACAGCTGTCTCTGCCATCACTGCTGAACAACATGTGAAAAACTTCATCTCAGCCTCCTCAGCAGATATTCTCCCAGGGTACAGAGGAGTGAGCTAATCAAGAAATGAACCAAGACATACAGGTCACAAGACACTATGGAAAGGTCAGATCTTTGGACGGAATGTGATGATGATAGATATACAGCAGATCCAATACCCAATTTGAAACTCCAGTGTCCTTTCCACTGTTTTTGTTATTCTAAATATCTGGATGACTTCAGAAAGGGACATAAGCGCACAGGGCTTTTGTGACTTCTCTTCTGTCCTTTTATTTATTCATGCGATTTATTTTAGCTTGTCATGTCAGACACACATATCGCATATGAACCCTCCAGATATCCTTTTCTTTCCCTCCTCCTCTATATTGCACATCTCAGCAAATTCAAGGGGTTTCAAGACACTCTAGAAGGCAGTTGTCTGATCTTATAACTGTCATCTCATGCCCTCTGCCAGGCTCCAATTCTGAGACATGACTGCTAATGCTGATTTGCATTCAGAGCAGACAAGGTAACAATTAATAGAGAGTTTAATAATTCATATAATTAAATTAAAATTATTAGAATAGTTTTATAGAATAATTCATAATTTATAAGAATAATTCATATGATTAAATTAAAAAATAATATGATAGGCTCCAGCGTCCCCTGGATTCTACAAAAGACAAGCGGTTTGGAAAATGGATGGATATTTTTTAAAAGAAAGCAGTACTTGTATTCAGCAAGGATGTATTAAATTGATCAAAAGTGACAACTTTTGAACAGTACTATATTTATGTATTTCCTAATAGTGGTATATTGTAATATGTGGAATATGCCAGGGCTTTTGTTTATTTTCTAGTCAGTCTGCTGCACTGATATTGTTGCACACACTTATACTAGTGTATATACTACTGTTAAAGACTACAGGACCTACAGGACTATGGCTGGAACTAGAGGGCCACGGGCTCCTCAATTCACTCATTGCATACAGTCACACACATGCAAAACAGATAATATCTGAGAACCAGCTGCATAATAAGAACTTATTAAGGATCAGGGGCCGTATGTATAAAGCCACTGAGAGTAAAATTTTAGTCCTAAGTGTGTCAAAATTCTAAGAATGACGAAATTTTACTCTTATTCCTAGATTTAAGAATAAGAGTGATTTATAAAGGTTCCTAAGTGTTAAGACAAGGTCTCAGCTCCTAAATTATTTAAGAGAGCTGAAGAGGTCTCCTAACCTAGTTAGGAGTGACAAGATGGCAGCAATGAGGAGGAGACAAACACTTTCCAGCGAAAATATGACATATTGGACTTGGATATGATAACATGAAGTTGATAAAACGATACAAACTTGATTGTCAAGATCAAAAAGTCTTCTTTTTTTTTGCAACCTCTTCCACTCAACAAGTCAATGCTCTAACTGCAGAAATGAAAGTAGTAATTACAAAGCAGGGTCTTACATATTGTGGCACTAACCCCACCAAACACAACAGTGGCCAAAAGTGATGTGGAGTTTTTTTTTTATGACCCCCACATTTCACTTAAACCATCAAAATACCAAGGGAAAAAAAACACAGACTAGTGTTGCGAACTGCTTTCAATTGAAATTAGCTAAAACTGGTAACTTAATGTTGCTAGATGACCTCATAAAGGTGAGTTCACTGATCTATATTTACCTTTATCGGAGTGTCTATTTAAACTAAGTGCAAATAGCCTGCCTTGTTGGTAGAGGCTATTTACACTAACTCCACCCACCAACGTGTGATTGGGCTAGTCAAAATTACAAAAGACAGTCACCAGTTGTTAGCTCTAGTGGTGCAGATGATAAAATGTGTGTTGTTGACCTTTTGATGCGACTGACCTGGGGTTCGAATCTGCCTTTTGGCAAAAAAAAATTTCTCCCTTTTCAAATTTCACATCACATCAGAAAAGCATTTATTTTCAATAAAAATGAAGGAAATAATAAGTTGAAATAATGAAAAGTTGAAAATAATGTATCGGGTAGGCTTAGGGTAGGTAGGGAGGGCTTTACTGTCCCAATAAGGTGGCATCCATTTAATAATTTGAATTAAAATTAAAATTTACACTCAATAACTTATTATTGCATACTGATTTATAATGTACTACAATACTGAGGTGCAGATAATTGCAGTAAGTAGTATAAATGGCAGAAAATCCTGCTATTTTAACATAGTGTAAATAGAATCTATAGCTATTTGCACTTAGTGTAAATAGCATATCACTAAAAAATACTGCTATTTTCACTTAGTGTAAATAGCATCTATCGCTAAGAAAATATGCTATTTTCACTTAGTGTAAATAGCATCTATTGCTATTTTCACTTAGTGCAAATAGCCGCTGCCTATATTTATACAGATCAGTGAACTCGCCTTTATAACATCATGGGAGAGTCTCGGAATGTCGATAAGGTTTGTCCAAGAAATTGATTTTGTTGTTAGGCTTTTGAAAAAAGTCTCTAAAGGGGTGAGGAAGCTACTAAATCTAGTGACAAAATCAGTAAATTGGCAATACTGGCACACTGACTACAACATAAGTTATTAATATTTCATTGGTCCTCTTGTTTTTGCATGTGTTCATAATTTCTTTGTATGACAGCATGGCCAAAAATTATGGCCGCATGTTTCATTGCATTATTATCACAAATAGAACAACTGACTCTAAGCAACTATGCAATATTCTTACAAAATCTTGTAATTTTTTTTTTTTTAAATTAAGGGTGAAGATATCAAATTTCCTTAGCCAGACATCACTTTTGACCACTACTATATGGCATTTTATTGACTTTCTAACTAACCGCCAAACCATATTGCAAAAACAAGCCACTTTTATGAGGATTGAGGACCTTCCTGGAGTTTTTGGAGCCATTGATGGAACTCATGTTCACATCATTGCTCCAACTGTAAATAAGGAGACATACCAATAGAAAACAAAGCATCAGTAATAATTTGTGATAATTTTGCACAATGCAAAGCATTTAAAAAAAAAATACATTTAAATATTAAAATATTTCAGTGTCTTAATTAAATGATTTTATTGTAGTTACATTAAATGATTGGTGTTGTGCTGCTGTGACTTTACATGAGCAGGCTCACTATTGGCTGATTCAGAGGTCGAGGTCAGCCATTTTGTGTTGACACCATTGTAGTCCTTAGTTCACAACACTTAAGTGTCACCTCAGTCAACACTTAAGAATCAGTCTTAGACTTTACTGAAAGTAGCTTTTAGCTTCTTTATAAAAATCTCCTACTCTTAGAAAAGTCCTACTTTTTAGTAAGTATTTTTTGACACTTAAGTCAAAGCTTAAGATTATACTTAAGAGCATTTCTGAGAAGTTTTATACATACGGGCCCTGGTCCTTTAGGTCCCTGCTAAAGGGACATGAGAAGACAGATGAAACATTAGAGAAGAAAAAGAGTTTTTGATGTGGGTTGCATGTGAGCTACATATGAGCTGCTCACACCGTATAAAGTAATGCTGATGAGGACAGAGCACAGAGAAAACAGGAGCTGAATGTTTAATATTTGCCACCATCATAGAATAACTGCCAAAGCTTCTCTCTGTCTATAGTACAAATCCATCTCTCTCTCATTCTCTCTAATTTTATTTCTTATTCTCCCATTACTCCTACTCAGAATTGAGATGAGAGTGTATATATTATAATAAACCAATACTGAGTCAAACAGACATGCAGGCAAATATGGAAGAATGTGAAATGAATGAAGATAGAGAGAACTAATAAAAAAGAGATGGAGAGAGTTGTTCCACAGGTGAATGGGAGCACTGTCATAAACTGCATGTACTGCAGATGCTTCCCTTAGAGACGAATTTACTGCTACACTGTAACATGTATGAGTTTAATATGTATATGATGACTATGCATCATCCAATATATTATTAGTGAAAATTTATTATTAGTGGAAAAAACTGTAAACATTTTACAGTTCAGTTATAGCACAAATTCATGAAAAGGGCCATCTTGCTCCACTACAAGGGTAAAATTCCCCTTTACCTTGGGCAAGAAGCCCCCAGGACAAACATGTATGTAAATGTATGCTTTTTCACAGTTTAGTTAAATAACTGAATACATGACAGAAAAATCAGGTTACTGAGTCCCAATCAAATAGATACATTTACAAGGTTAACTTATATAAATAATTTAGATAGGCCTATACATTTTTAATGAAGGGATGTCATAATAGCAACAGACTATGAATTCAGATTGGACTATGGTTATGGTTAATAAGATGTTTGTAAGATAATATTAAATTGTATTAATAATATTAATATTTAAAATTATTTTTTTTAAAAAAACCTCTTTTCTTACAATTTTAAGGGGGCATCTTACTTCAAAATAAAAAAAAAACAATATTTTCTAACCAACACAAATCTAAATGAATTACCTGGCTGTCATAGAGATTAAAAAAACTGATTCATGAGCGAATCGTTTAGACAGGTCTTGTGATTCACAAAACCGGTCTAAACGATTCGTTCATGAATCGGACTCGATCGTTCATATTTCGAGTGGGAGGCTTTCACTGAATCTTAATAATATCAATGACAGATGTGAACCAATTCATCCTATAAAGTGAAAAGATCTGAATAAAATAGCGATTCATTCACGAATCGGAAGTAGCCCACGAAACATCAATATAGCTACCAAATTTCGCCTTAAAATGAAAAATTAAACTAGATTAAATTAAATTAAATTACATTACATTACATTTTTATTTAATTTTATTATGTATGTTGTTTAAGTATGTTTACCTGAAATAATTTCCCATTTTGTCATTTGTTGTGTCAGTTATTATCAGCACATGTAAGATTATTAAAATAAAATATACAGATGTTTAGCTTACCTGGTAAGCTGCTGTAGGGTGTGTTATTAAAACACAAGTTTAACAGACGTGTTAATTAGATACCATTTGACAGTTAACAGAGAATTTAACAGAATTCATTCAGCTACAAACAATAGCACAAGTAAGAACTGCTCACAAAACAAAGTACCGAAGAGAGATATTATTCTACCTGAGTTCTTCATCCTCCGGTTCATCGGCTGTGCGTTCAGGTTCAGAGTCTTGAACGCGGACGGCACGCGGACCCGGTGGCAGGAACGCAGACAGCAGATACAAGTAAAAAGTTGCCGCGGCCACCAAGGCAATTAAACCCCAGACTGAGCGCATAGTCTCGGGCTAGGTCTGTCTAAAAACGACACTGTCGCACTTGCTGCTACACCTGTTAAATAGCAGATCCGATCAGTGGGCAGTTTATACATGTTACGTCTCCAGCCCATGGAAGTACGTGGACCTACTGTATTGCAACAATGTGAGTCAGTGAAGCCCCTCATGAGGGTGGACCTGTCTGTCACATGAGACCCCCCAAAATACGAGCCCATGGTGTGGGCACTGTGGGAACAGTATGTGTAACTGTAAAAAACGAGAACTTTGTATGATTAGAACCCCTTTTAAACTGTGTAATAAAATATGATATTATTAGAGACTATATCAATGTTGTCAGTGCGTCGTTTTCAGAACTGCAGAGTAATTAGTCACGTGGCATCCAAAAATGAAATTGTACCATTGTTTTAAAGTCATTATATTTATAAGGCATGAGCAGGTCATTACCTCATAAAAGACAATAAGTACACTGTCTTACACAGTCTTTTTATTTATTTATTTATTTATTTATTTATTTGTCAAATGCACATTGTGAGCAGGACGGTGTAGTTCAAAGCTTATTATTCTTTATTGAAACAACTGAAAGAAAAAAAGAGCTGCTGAAAAAAGTGTCACCATAACACTATTATAATAAAATACAGAAAATATAACAAAAGTTACACACCTCCGCTAATATGTACACTGATGCAGTAAAGAAAGTATAATACAAAGTATCAAAGTCAAATGTGCAAAAACAGCTACCTTATTCTACAATCTGATCATGCAAAGGGAATTATTTTCTCTATATTAAAATACAAGATATAATAATAAGTAGTAGCCTACTATAAATAAAGAAGATTATGGTTATAAAAGTATGAGACTATAAAAATGTAAATTGATGCACAAAATATAAATTGCATAAATATTAATAATTAAAAAGAACATCTAGTAATAAGAGAATACAATTTTAAAAGGTGGAATGAGCACTGTAAATAAGAAACATAATTGGGTTTATTCAGTTTCCATAAATTGCTGGCAAAGAACATCCAAAGAGAGGAAATGGTTTGAATAAATTTTCAGTATAGGACCAATTTTATTCAAAGTGAAAAATTAAATTGAGAAAAGGGATCTTCACCGATACAAAGTCTTTCATTGAGTACTGTACTATCTTATAAATGTATGCCAGTCTTTGTTATATTTCTTTTTCCTTTTTCAAAGGTTTTGCACTCTGAGGCAACAACTTCATGTCTTTTAGTGGAGGACTACAAAAGTTTGTTCAATATTGTTACCACATGATGGCAGAGTTGCCTTCATAATCAAAGGCCCAAACAGTTGTCAAGGCAGGGAGGTTTTGGGAAGATTTGTAATTATTAACTTTTAAACTTTTGTTTAATAGACAAGTACCCAAACTCCTGCTCAGTTATAAAGGTATGAAATATGAAAAATTATCTTAGTAAGACATGAGCTGCGTCTGAAATCACATACTGTCTAGTGGGTACTATATTTGGTTTGAAACTTTGCTACTATTAAAAAAGTATGTTGTGTGAATGGTAGTATGAATTAAAATTGAATGTTCCACATCCATCATGTTGTCATTGTCATGTGACATACAGAATCAGATGTGTTGCTTCTCTGTCATTCAAAAATCCTCCCCTGTGGCCTCATGGGATAGTAAAGTATCCATATGCATTGCATAATCATCATAAATAGCAGGTCATCCGGGTACTTTTCTTTTAGGTGTGTTTTTTCGAAGTTAGTTATACTTATTTCTTCAGATACTGTTTTTCACCTGCTATATAGTATGGAAGTGTGCATATTTTGACACAGTGATGCTGTGATTTCATCAAGTAGAACACGGCCTTGAATCAACATTAGTGTGCAATAAAATTCCTGTTAGCTTATCAGGTTTCAGGGTTTGTTTTGAAGCTGCAGTTAGTGGTTGAATAACATTCTGATCAACCAATCATTTCTCTCTAATTTTACAGGCTATTGATGTTTAGGGTACATTTAAGGAAAGGGAGAAGAACTGTGTTAGGAATATGTTTGTTTGACAGCAATATGTTGATTGAGGAATAGGCCTTGGCACTACTTAGGCAAGAAAAAATAAAAAGAGAGAGAGACTTTTAAATGTTTAATTAATGTTCCCCTTGAGAAAGTTGTTTCATCATCAAAGATTAAAATAACCTTCCCAGCATACTGCAGAGGCAGATTCATTGATAAAATTCTGCTGTGTGTAGCCTGCTGTGTAAATTCTCCACAGAGGTGCCATGCCTGACTGGGAATTATAGATTGATAACAGGCACATTTGTTTCCACATTTTTACGATTGGTTGAGGATCTACCGATTTGTATTTTGTGGAACATCTCTAATCAATTGAACCCGTTCATTGATGGGTAGTTTGAATGCATATGGTGGACACACACACACACACACACACACACAGCAGGACCTGCTGGATGCAGAGTGGGTTTATTGATTTCTCTTTGTGGAGTTACAAATTTGTCATTGATATAAATCAGTGACACAAAAGAAAAACTGAGATTGCATGCTTGATATTAAAATCTTTAACTTTAAGGAGTCACTCAGAAGAAGGAATTATTCAGATGAAGGAATTATTCATCAACTTTTCCAGGAAAAAGAGTGACGATGTTATAGCTTGTCCGATGAAGATATTGTTATGTCACTGAGTCTGTGCGAGCATGATGTAAGATACGAGCCTGATGCTATTCACACAAGTAAAAGATAGAGAGCAGAAGATGAAGGGATTTAGATGCGATTCAAAAGAGATAGGTGTACTCTCAGCTCATTTTGACTGTCCCCTTTACAGGGCACAGCTCGCTTTAAAAGGACATACTATAAAGCAGGAGGCTGTCAGACAGACACAGAGGGAATGCTGATAGACAGGGACAAGGAAGAAAGAAGAAAGAGAAATGCTTGATATGAAAAGAAATCTTTTTTAAATAATCTTTTAAAAAAGACAAGTGGAATTACTCGTCTTAAAGAATTTATCCAAAAATGAAAATGATGTCATTATTACTCACCCTTATGTTGTCCCAGAAATTATTTTGTATGTGGGTTAAATTTTGACAATGTTTCTGTTGATGCAAAAGCACCATAAATAATTGTCCATCCTGAACTGACTGGAGCTGTAATGAAACTCTTGCCTTTGGTTCTGTTATTTTCGTGGTGAAGTTGCTTTAAAGCTATCTGTATTGGATAAAGCGCTATACAGATGAATGTAGCTTGACTTGACATACAATTAACATGCTATATTCCATGTCCTGTGAATTCACATAAAACCTTTGTGTATGGAACAGACCCAGATTCAAGTCATTATTCACTGATAACCTTCGCCACCACTGGGCTGTAAACCACTGTGCTCAGATAATTGAGTTTTCAATGAGTTGAACTCCAGAACCAGATCAGTCATCAGACCGACATTCAGTCTGCTGTTGTGAACCGAATCCGCTGATTTATTGAAAAGACCCAACTTAAAGGATTGATTCCTTCATGACTGAATGCAGCGAGGACAACAACTTAAAGGGATAGTTCACCCCGGAAAAGACTTTCATTCATCTTCGGAACACAAATGAAGATATTTTTCATGTTATCTCTTCATTTATTGTCTACTATTGAAAGTCCACACACCCAACATTTTCAAACTTCAAAACATAGATAAAGAAATTGTAATCCATATGAATCAAGCATTTTAATCCAAGTCCCCACTTTCTATTAAGAGATTCATTTAGGCTTTATTCACAAAAACTTGTAAACATGATCAATGCACATACATAGAGCACAACAAATATGTTAAATGGAAGCTCAAACTTTCTTGCTTAATGCATGAGAATTAAACTCATTGATTCTTACACAGTAAATAAGCATATTTGAGCTTCAGTTTACCATATTTGATGTGTATGTGTGTTAAAACAAAAGTGTTACGTTTAGAACAACATAAGTAAATGATTATAGAATTTTCATTTTTGAGTTTACTATTCCTTTAAATTTCAGTCTGCTCCTGGTCCTTATACACAAAGCTATTATATGGCTTCATACGAGCAATGTTATACTTTTTTGAAGCTTGACAGCCTCAGTCCCCCTTTCATTGTAATTGCATAGAAAGAGTGACCACTACAATTGATTCTTCACAGGGAAGAAAGTCAAGGGCCGAGTAAATAATGACAATTTTCATTTTAATTCCACTTTATTTATTTACTTTTTTTTTTTTTTACAGTAACTACTGTAGCTATTACCCCACCACATAAATAAGTGCACCTAAAGAACCCTAAAAATGTATCCATACCAGCGTTTTAAATCTTCCAGCAGAAGCACTGCAAGCATGTTCACACACAAACATATGCATACTCAGACACTGTCCCTGAATGATTTATGTACACCCCTGTAGTTTTTGAAACATCTGGATCATGCATTGGATCCCTTAACAAATGAGATGGTGAATCCACACCCATGAGATCTTCTGCAGGTCCACTGGGGATCTACTGGAGAATCAGCAGCTGAACCTGAAATGACCTGCCAAAAACATAGCAGTATGAAAAAAATCTCTTAATAATAAATTAATCTGAGGCTAAATCCAACAATAAAAAATAAAATATTAAAACATTAACTAATTAAATTAAGTAACCAAATAAATAAGAAGTCATGGTAAAAGGCTCAGGATAGAGGAAGAGAGCAGTCATGCATTACAAGCATGTAAAATCATTTGCAGGATCATGTTAGATGGGGTTTTCCCCCAGATGGGATGCTGTACTGCTGAAATAGAAGTGTGTAACCCAGTTTTAGTGATGGATATAACTCTGCATCAAGCTGAGGGTCCAATTCCTGCCCAGATCTCATTACACTGAGAAAGCAAGACAACCTTACACACACTAAGCAGATTCAGAGATGCAGCATCCTGCCAATAACAATCTCAGTGCCTCAGGCAGTGTCTGTTTGGTGGATGATAGCAAATGTGATATTTAAGTTGTTCAATAAAGCTCAATGTCTGAGTGTGACAAGGATTTCTCAGATGTTAAAAATGTGTATGTGTGTGTGCTGTGTGAGCATGTGGAGCAGGGTGCTTTCAACCTAGATATAGTTATTGCTGCAGGCTTTGGTAGCTATATATTGAAACATCCCCCCTAGTTCACGTGCCAGACTCAAAGAGCATTAAGGGGGGGGATATTCAATCAGACACAACATCGACATCACAAATACTAGTCTAATTTTAATCTCAGTTTCTGTGCTTTCATCTTCTACACATCAGAGGGCAAGTTTATCTCATGATTTATTGTCACCATGAACCCTGAGGCTGAACTCCAAACATCTAGACTGCCTTTGTATGACTGCTTTTATTTGCATTCAGGGTGCCTGAAATCATTGTTCTAGTTCATTTTACAGCATAGTGCATGACATGCAAAAGAAAGATTAAGCTTTGTTGTTGCTTCATCACAAAATGAATGACTTTCAGAAGCAGCGTCCTTGCCGAGATGCAGAAGCATCAGCCGCACGAGGATGAGGTACAGCTGAAAACTGTAGGAGAAAATTTCAATGATTAGTCTTTCATAGCTCATGAGACATTGAGTTTTCTCAGTTTAAAGTCTTCACAATTAAAAATCTAATAAACATGATTTTGTGTACCTCAAAAGTAGCTAAACATATAAACCCCCAAAACATAGATGTATCACATTGTGATATGCTACAATCATAAGTGATTACTAATATTCCCAGACCATATACAATAATAAGCAATGATATGCACACACCAGAATCATATTCAAGTCAAAATGAGTAAGCAGATACAAAATAAATGCGTCTTGCGTGTGCAGTCTATAAAGAAAATTGCCTGGGAAAAGAACATTAAGTTACATTATTGTAATCCTTTATGATGATTTTAGTTCATTTATAACAAACACTGATCATTGCATTTATGTTATATTATGACTATTGTTGGGTCTTTGGCAAATTTCTTAGTTCCTATTAGTAGCTTTAGATAAAAGCGTTTGATAAATGCATAAATGCAAATGTATCTACCAGAGAGTATCTGACAAAGCCTGCAACTCTGTACTAGAAAGTATAGTGTTTGTGGACAAAAGCTAAACGTGTATATATGCATGCCTCTGTTCTCTGTCACACAGTATCATTTTCTAAAGTCAGCACCATGCCACAATGCCACACAGCAGGTCTTTTCTGTCAGAGAAAGAGAGAGGCAGAAGAGGTTTATGACAGGATGTATTTTGTTTTGTATGTGCGCAGATTGTCTCTGGCAGAAGCATATGCAGCAATGCTGAGCAGAGATGGCACGCTGCCCTTCTCACTACCTCAACACAGAAGAGCAACTGAATCTGGAACAGAAGCCACACACCCACTCTTGCAAGATCCTCAGCTAAGAGCAAAATTAAGACCTTGACTTTAATCAAAATAGTGTCAACAAAATGGTTAAACACAGTCTGCTTAATCAACATTATATTGACATCCATAAAGCATTCAAGTGTAAATGCAGATGATGATTAGGAAAAATGACAAGCGCTTTCCTGACAGAAGATGGTTCACTGTGAAACAGAAAATGAATTTCTTCTCAGAGGGACTTATCAAACTTAAAAGAGTAAATAGTTCAGCCAAAAATGTCATCATTTACTCACCCTTATGTCTTTCCAAACATCAAAGTGTTTCTTTCTTCCATGGAACCCAAAAATTTTATTTCAAAGAAGATATTTTTGAATAACTTGGCAACCAGGATCTTGGAAAAAAACGTTGGAGAAACATTTCTGTTTAATGATGTGGTCCCACTTTATATTAGGTGGCCTTAACTGCTATGTACTTACATCAGTACAATGTACTTATTGTGTTCATATTGTATTGCAAAACACTTTTGCAGCTACTGAGGTTGGATACGGGTAAGGTTAGGGACAGGTTTGGTGGTATGGGTAGGTTTAAGGGTGGGTTAAGGTGTAAGGGATGTGTCAACAGTGTAACTATAAATGTAATTACAGAAATTAGTTACAGATGTAATTACATCCAGGTATTTTTTTAAATGTATGTACGATGTAAAATCATGAACGTACACAATAATTGTATTATATCAAATGATTAATTTAAATGTAAGTATATAGTAGTTAAGGCCACCTAATATGAAGTGGGACCAATGATATTGCTTCTTGCATATTTTGTGTTACTTTCAACGTGAAATGTCCAGTAAATGCTAAAAGCATGTTGTCTTATTTAAAACAGATGAACATGATTATTGCGATGTTTTATTACGTTGGCTGTTGTTTGTTTCGCTGCAGGTCAGAAATGTCCAGTGAGTGGAGATTGAAGTTAATGCTCTAAACAAAGTATCACATACACTAAACCAATCCTAAACCTAACTGATAGTGTAACCAAAAGCAAATGTGAGATAAAAATGCATTTGCTAAAGCAACCGTTTGCGTCTGCAAGTCTTTGATCTCTTTTATTGTCTTCACATCACAAGTGCAATGCAATACCAGGTGAGTTAATGAGCAAGTTTACTACACCAGAAAAGCCACATGTATGGAGCTGGTTATGTGATGCAAACGTTAAAATGAATTTGTTTACAAATCAAGCACTGTGGTAAAAGTGTTTTTAAAAATGTAAACCCCTGTAATCTTAATATGTGTGATAATGAATAAAAGTTGTGACTAGGAAATGAATAGTATAGGTACATTTTGCAACAATGTAGGTATGTTTTTGTTACACAGAAATTGTTTATCGGTGAACTATCGGTTATTTCATGTTTCAGGCTTTAGCCTGGATTGGGAATAAATCCTGGGCATTCTGGTTTCAAGGTTTCACACTGCACATTTGTAAACCATGGGTTTATTTATGGTGGCAATTATTGGATGCACACAACACAGGAGTTCTTAAAATAACAACCTGAATAGAATTTTCAGACCATAAATGAGAATAAAATGGTATATTTTTCACACCAGTTGACAGTTTTCCTGTCACATTGTTTGACATTTCGTTTGACATTCCCTCAAAAGCTGAAACATGTGAAAGTGTCTGTGACTGTACAAAACATATGAATATTTAATTAGGCAAGCTGTTCAGTTTATGATTGGTTGTTGCTAAACAACTGCCTCACACTGCATCTTCAGTACCTCAGTGCTGGTCCCACAAAAGGTTAAAAGCAGTGGTAAAATTACAAGTGTGAAATGTTGGTTTACCAAGGGTTAACAGCAGGGTTAAAAAGACGATAACCCAGGGTTAAGCGCAGTGTGAAAAGCCCAAAAGATTAATTCATTTTTATTTAGATCTCAGATCTCTTACTCTGCAAAAACTCCAAAGGGTGCAGTCTCATGGGGCACTTTGTCTGTAAGGAAATGAAATGAATTAAGGAAAGTATCCCATCTCTCTGCCTCTAGCAGAATCTCTCTTTGACAAAGAGCACCAAAGCAATAACACAGAGACTGCCTGCGGCCTGGGGCTTTTTCAGAAATAGAGAGAGAGAGTGATGGAAAAGTGATTGTCCTTTGGGCAAATGTTTGAGGGACTTTCTGGCTTAACCCATATCTGTGAGGATGACAGATTGTGCTAACAGTATTTTCCATAATCATACATATTACAGTGCAGGGAGAGACTCTATGTAAATTTTCAAGTACAGTCACAGTTTCAAGGGCAGTAAGCACTGTGTGAATGGGCAGAGGGGTATATTTATACTTTAGAGATCTGTGTTAAATAAAGCCTCCAGAAAGAGACTAGCTCCCAGCTTTCTTTCCAAAAAAAAAACTATTCTGAGGTGTTATATCTGTAATATCTGTTTTGCTTTGCAGTTTTCACACACAAACACTGTAGGTGGCCATTTATCCCGAAATAATCCCACCCCATGACCACCTTGCCAGACTCTTCACACACCCAGAGAGAGAAAGTATGCACCCCGACTGCTAACTACAAGTCCCATCTCTGGGGAAAGTCCAATCAATCCTTTCCCTAGGATCAGCAGACAGTGGCTTAACTGATTGGATAGTTATTGTGACACATGTGGTGGCAGCATCCGTTTGGCTTCATGACTCCACGCTCCAGTGAAACATGGCTCATTTATGAGCCTACCATTCTGCGCGGCCTGCCTGCAGCCTCTGACAAAGTGGTTATGGATGTTGCCAATTTAATGGTAGCTTGTGTGTATATGAGTGTCTGTGTGCATGTGTGGTTCCTTTTTCATTGTAGAGAGAGTCAGAGACGGCAATATGGGTCTGGAGAGGCAATAAAATTTAAACGAGGTTGTAGTTGTGTGACATTAGCAATCTCTACTAACATTGTGGAGGTTTTGCTCACTGACAGGACAATAAAAACAAATAAATACTGTTAATGCCAATGAAACCTTTGAATGATGAATAACTTCTTTGATACCCTGGAGACAGTGCATATTGACATTTTAGTTGAAGGTGAAAGAGAATGAAATGTAATTAAAGTGGAAGAGGTCAAGAGAAAGGTCATAAACAATGCATATGAACAAGCGTAAAGCTGTGCAATTATACTGCTCCTCAAGACCAAGCACATGTGAAGCAATTATTCTTATTGATGGATACATTTATTCTGCCATTTTCTTGCAGTATTTTGCTATAAGTATGAGGCAATCCTCACTCCCTTCCGTTTTAATAAGATACCAAGCTTCTGTTGTACACGCAGCACTTTGAATTACAGCAAAAACACTTTATCACATTTGACCACAATTTTTTTTTCTTACTCTGAGGCAGAATCGCCTAAGGCAATATATATGACATATATAGCCCTATATCAAGAGTGATATTGCCATATATGTTACCTCTGAGGCCATATTTAATTTTCATGTGTACACTCACTGGGTATATAAACGTGTTCATTGTATTTGTATGGGCTAGATATATATGTTAATATACAAAACCATTCCAATTTTTAATAGGTTTTATATATATTTTTACATCATATGGCTATTTATAAGGAAATTTCATATATGTATGTACTGTATATTATGTTTATGGCTTCCGTCTTTTTCTACTAGCTGTTTTACAGGTCAGTTGGATCCAGTTTACACTCTTAATGTATGCATATGAACAAATGAATACTTAACATTTGTTATTTTCAGGACACGACTGATATGAACTACGAAAATACATTTGACGATTATGGTACTGAATACTTCCGAATATTGTTTCAGACGCAGCTAAATGTCAAGTTATCATAAATTGTAGAACTCCTGTGCTAATAGCAAAGGCTTTTTATAAGCTGTGAAATCAATTTCTCTTTTGATGATAGGCTACTCTATATGGTTTGTACTGTTCATGCATGAGCAGAATTTCTTCATTCATACCGATTTTTCCTTTCATCCTTTGATAAAAGATCGCCTGCAAGCAACTTGAGCGCATGTTCTATCAATGCTATAATGTGGTCTTGACCGTGCTGTTCCACACCAGCTAACCCACTGAAAGGCTCAAAAAGGCACAGGCATTTTCTTCTTGAGGTGGTCTAACGTGAAGTCAGTCACTGTGCTGTCAACAGTGGCTTTGAAGGAGGAAAATGTTGGGTGAGCCGCTCCAGAAAAATGCTGACAACAGAGTAGCTTTGAAAACTGAACACTTTGAGGATGGATGCCCTCTATGACTGTTCTTGGGTTAACTTTGAAAGCTGAAACATTTTCATCTCCATAGCCAATGTTGGAAACCATTCTACAATTCTCACCAGATTTTAAAAGGAAAAAATGTAGGGGTATTAATTGTTTGGATAAAAAGAAAACGAAGACCTGCAATACCTGCCTTTACAAAAATGTACTTTATCTGACAGACCATTTCAGCTCTGGGTTTGATTATGCAAACTTTCCTATCTATGTAGTAGCCTATAACAATAGCAATTCATCAAACAATGAGTAGTCTGCCTGAATGCACAGCATTCATGAAGCAGTAGAACATACTTCACTGATGGTCAAAAACCCTTTTCATGGTGCCTTAAAATATAAAACTGCGTTACTTAAGAACTTAGAAATTTCATGTGCCTCAAAGCTTTTCCTTTTGAAAGAGTTACTAGACGAACCACTGGCTGTTTAGAGATCTTACAGGAAATTATGGGTTCCATTTTGCAAATTCCCCAGAAGACTGAAAGGATCAGAGGAACTCTAAAATTTTGATTTTAAATGGTAAACTAGCTTATTTTCCTTTTTACAGACAAAAATACTTCTTTGACAAACCCACAGTCAATGCGTGGAAATGCGCGCAAGCATTCATAACAGAGGAGAGAGAGAGAGGGAGAGAGAGAGAGAGAGAGAGAGAGGCGGGGATCGACGGCGCAAGAGCGAAACGGAAAATCCGTCTTCGACAATAAGCATCAAGATCAGTCCAGGTGCCAATCTGACGCTGTTTATACGGACACATTTGGCACGGCGATCTTTCATCCAAAAGTAGCGGTTTTAGAGGCAGATCGAGCGGAAACGGGATGTTTTTGTATAAGGGTTAGAAGTGGAACTTGGGTAGGCGAAGTCTTGGGCGTATCTCCACTTTTGTTTATATATTGTCGAACTGAAAAACAGCCGACGCTGAGCGCATCTGATCTTCCCCGAGTGCACTGTGCTGATGAGGGCTTTGTCGGCGTGATCCGTGCGCGATGGCCGCTTCGGGCGGACAGAAGAGTGAGAAGTTAGATGAAGCACAGGCTCTAGCGAGGAGTTGCGCAGGGCGACCGGACTTTCTGCCCTGCGATGGACTATCCATCTGCGCCACGCACAGCCACGGGAAGTGTTTCAAACTGCACTGGTGCTGTCATCTGGGCTGGTGCCACTGTAAGTACACGCACTGTTTCTCCAGCATCGGTGAGATTTAGAGATAGATAAGGATACTATCAGTTACACAGAATAAACAGTATCGAAATGCCTCAAGACTTAAAAAAAACTATCACCCACTAAGAGGAGTTTAATGGGTCAGCGCTTTTATCTCTTAACAGTTACCAGTGGCCAGTGTAAGGTTATGTGAGGACAATTTATGTGTAAAAGACAAAGCTTACTAAAAAGATTTTCAAGGCACCTTTGGGTTGTAATAAAACAAAGATTTCATTCACAGATGGGAAATTCTTTTGTTCCCATTTGCCTTCGGAGTTCACAAATGCTGACGTCAGATAAGAGTTTCTTTAGATTATTTTTAACCATCGACTGCAGGTCTTGCAGTATAGCTCTATATTGCCAAATGTTTCTAAATGCACTGTTATAATTATTTAACCACGATTTCAACATCTTACACTAGTTCACTGGTAGTTATTTATATGTAATGTTGCATTTGGAACATTTGGTTTTAAAATGTAGCCTTAAAATGTAAAGTTAGGCTACTGTATAAATGTATAAATTTCGCTAACCAGAAATTTAATAGCATTTAATCTGATGGATATGTAGGCTACATTTTATTAGACCGTAATAGTCTTATCACATATTCTGAGAGGGATGTGACATCTTTCGTTTGTGTCACTTATGAAATATTAAACAAGTTGATAAATGTTGCATAGACATCTTAGAAATGACGTTGTGAATGTACATCTAGTTTCTGCTCGTCTATGCAATAGGCTATTTAAAAATCTATTAAATTACTTTGACATTTACTAAGTATTGTTATATACTATATAGGCCTACTGTATATATACACAGATATAAAGATAACGGTGATCAGATGCACCTTATACCACCGGTGGAGGGAGCTGTTTCTTTTTTGCCTTTTTTTTAAACCTAGGTCTTTACATGTAGGCTACTCATATACAGCGATAGCCTAATATCAAATTTCAGCTGGCTGATTGATTATATGATCTCCATATGTAAACTATCCTATTGCCCAGCTCTAACCTGCTAAATGCTGACTATAGTATAGGCATTAGAGTATTATAAGCATTAACATTGTGCATTTCTGTAAAGCTGCTGTAAAATACCGAATACTTTGACAAAAAAATTTACAAACCAAATTATTCAGCCATGAAATAAATTCAAAATGAAGAAGTCATTATAATTATCATTATATACAGTAACATTGTTTTAAATAATATGCATAGGTTGACTATAATGTTTTGCAGATTATAAAGAATTTGCAAGGAGCCTGAAAGACCCTTTGTCGGCTTCATCTGGGAAAACTGAATAACACTTACAGATGTTAAATTATTTATTGCTCATTTTGTTTTTGTAAGCAGTGCAAGGTCTAACATTGTTTAATGCGTATATGCGTATTTTTTTAATTTATTTATTAGTAAAATATATATATCTTAGTCTAATAATGTGTGTTTTGAGACAGTTTTGAAGCCATCTTTTTCTTTTACAAGAATTTGTCAGATTATGCTGTCACTGGTGTTACAACTCATACTTCATTTGTGAAATAACATAATAAAGTAACCATCAGCTTTAATAAGACAAAAGCTGAACGCAAAAATTCAGCAGCCAGAAGATCAACATTTTTGAGAATGATTCACTACAGTACGGTATCTAACTCAAAAGCAGACTCATAGGGACTTTACAGTTGAAGTGAAACTTGCTACAGTAAGATTGTACAAGCAGAAGTGAATTGCTCTAACATGTCCGAAATAAATGTGCAGAGGAAGTCAGCAGACAAATAAAGATGAGTGCTAAGATGTCTTCACAAGGCAGCGATAAGATCAGGCCATTTCTGGTGTCAGGGGTATCTGATAGAAATGGCAGTTATTGTGAGACTAACAAATGTCATGTGACTGTGAAGGAGGGAGCAGATTCCTTAGATTCCTGAGACCTCTCTGTGAAATAATCATCTACAAATGTGTATGTATGTGTCTGAAAGAAAGATCTATGGGAGCTGTTTAAACACTCAGTGGAGATTCTTAGATTCTTCTGGGCAAATGACAGTAAAATTAGGTTGCTAGGTTTTTGTGGGTTTCGATATGCAGTTGCTTCAGGACGGTGCTTCTGCCAATAGTCTGTCTGATTCTTAAGTCTTGCTTCCTGTTTAAGATTAGAGCAGCATTACTATGATGAATTATGAAAAAGAGGCTCAGTGAAGCTGCTATCCAGAGTGAAGCAAAATCATTCTTGACTAAACTGTGTGTTTGAGACAACCCCCATAACTTGACTTCATAAACTCCTCCTTAGTTTAAAAGGGAGCATTACAGTTCTGTTGTACCTGACTTTGTTTTTCAGTTAGCTACACACATCCCTTCAGGTATCTGTGGCTTGGATTTCTCAACAAATCCAACAATTTTGCTACTTTTCTGACTGACAAGTTGAAAAAGAAATTAATCAGGATATGACAGAAAGTTCACGTAGCTCTGTCAGAGGTCAAGCGCTAGTCTGGCCTTGTTGCTAAGTTGGGCTTTTTTATCTCAGCTTTAAAAGGTCAGCGCAATTTATTCCTAGTTTTAAGGTCTCAGATTTGACTTTCTTTTTTAAAGTTCAACCTTTCCCTTTCAGAAAAAAAAAGATAGCAGTCAAGTCTTTGAGCTTTTAACCTCACTCAATATAAAATGACAAAGTACAACATCAAACTCACCCACCATTTGAAATTAAACTGAGAATGTCAGATAAATTCCAATTCACTTTCATAATTTGAATTGATGTACAAACAGGATGCAGAATTCCAATTTGAAAGAAAGGAATTAAAATTAAGAGTGATTGCTGGAAAAATGACAGAAAGAGAGGTTTTTAATAATGTATTTAATATATTTTATTTTTCACTGAGTTACACATGCTCACTACATAAGTTTGTTTTTCTAAAAACAACAGACATTTTATGTACTGTATAGCACAATTAAAATTTGTAGTTTAGAAAAATGCATCAATTGAGAAAAAAAAATATTATACAGTACATATCACAACATAAATAGGCAAACTAAGTCTAAATTAATGATGTTATTTATATTTTGTGTCCTGTTGCTGTCATTCTAATTCAAATTGCAATTCAACGTCCTGTACTGTAGGGTGTGAGCATTACAGGAATTAATTATTGCATTAGTAACAAAGCTATGTCTACCCAGACACACCCACACAACAACATACTGTAACTGTAAAGTTCAGTTGTCACACTAATTAAGCCATTATCTGTTCTCATTAAGGGGAGGATGTTTATGTCTGCAACACTATGAGCATTATGTAAACATGCTAAATATTAATTTGATACTTGGCGCGATGCAGCACAGGCTCTCAGGCAGAACCAGCGCTGTTTAAAATGGAACGACAACATTTCTCCTGGGAGCCTGACTGACATTTGCCCTACTTGTGAGTTGAATTGCATGAGTTATGTCTTCTTTCAGGACCTGACAAAGACAATACCAGCATTACCCAGAAACTACAAAAAAACATAGACTAGGTCAGTTTAATTATAATTAGTAAGACACCAGGAAAAAGGTAGGCCTATTGTTGATTTTGCTAAATACAGTGATTCTCTGCGTGCTGTCAGGGTTGTTTTGG